>JAQGAD010000075.1:0-94134 GCA_034696625.1 Isotomurus palustris | reverse complement strand
TAGTAGTGACAGTGACACGAACCGTCCTGATTTTCTTCTGCAGTCTTCTTCTTTATTCCCCTCGACGTCCCAGAAAGACGTCATTTCTTCATCAAATGCATTCGGGAGAAGACTGTGGAGACTGAATGCAGATCTGAGTTCCAAAAGTGCTGTTTCTGTCCCTTCTGAAGGGAACACACGTAGGACTTGGAAGTTATCATCGGTTCCCGTGTTAAGCCGTAAGTCAACACAACTTCTTCAGCTTGGAGAAGGGGTGTGGGGGAGGTTGTAATTTACTAATTAAAGCGTGTACGGGTTTATTTTATAAGTGAGAGATGAGGAGAAGTAGTCAAAGGAATAAGCGTCCTGTCGAGCATGAGGGGGAGGAGGAAGCGTCGTCAGTTGCGGAGCCAGCGAAGAAACGGCCAGCGATACGACGGAGCGGACGGAGGAGCAATGAAGACGCGCCAAGGAGTGCCAACACATCTGCTACATGGGAGAGGGACAGTACTCCAGGTTTGGATGGAAACGCTTTGACACAAAGTATGTTTGAAGACACCGAATGTATGATCTCTCCTTTGGAAGATTTTGATGAAGAAGATGATGAAGTTGATACAGATACGGATGTTGAGGGCGATGGGGATCAAGGGACCAAAAGTAGAATTGTAGCTGCTGATCAGCTACTTCAAACTCGTAGGGGTAATAAACGACCTAGGCGTAAGAATAATGAATTAGTTTCTTCGTCAGACGGGTCGACTACAGTGGAGGAAGATGAAGAAAATAGCCAGAAAAAGGGTCGAAAGGCACGGAAGAAGAAACGATCAGATTCGAAGAAAAAGACGCCACGGTGCTATTCTCCAGTGTGGAGTGCCCTTACTGCGAAAGAGCAAGAGGTACGTGAGAAACATCTAAGATCTATTAATATTGTGTTTGCTGGCGAATACGGTTAATATTTATTATAAACTTTGCTGATTGTGTAGAAATCAGAAGGGCTCAAATCAGGGACGATTAAAAGCCTAAGGATGTTTAACTTCATGTGCCATGAAAGCTTCTATCAAGAATGGCATCCTAACATCAATTTTATTATCGGTGAAAATGGATCAGGAAAGAGTGCTCTCCTTTCTGGAATGTTAATCGGACTTGGAGCTAAAGCTACAGCCACATCTCGCTCGAGGAGTACTACGGGTAAATTGAAGTCTTTTTAGTTAATTGCTATAATATAAAATGCGACATACACGATCTGACACAATATGTCCTGAGTCCTGTCTGTTAAATATTTAGATTTAATTATGAAAGGAAAAGATTGTGCTCGAACACAAGTAGTTCTTACCAACAAAGGACACTTGTCTGTTACTAAATATGGACGAGAGTTCATGCTGGAGCGCACAATATCGAAGACAGGATCCTCAGTTTACAGAATCAGAGCTGAAGGTCATAACTGGAGACCACTAAAGCGAAATGAATTGGATTATATTCTTATGGTGCTGAATATTCAGCTAGACAATCCTGTAGCTATCCTTAACCAGGAAGTAGCCAAGAACTTTCTGAGAACCAAGGACCCCAAAGACAAGTATGCGAATTAATTTGTAGCGGCTGGGAGGGAGGAATATTTTGAGATTTTAATGTTTTATTTTGTACCCAGATATGAATTGTTCTACATGGGAACTCTATTACGTCAGTTATTTGGGCTTCTTGCTGATAGTCGTACACACATCGACGTAGCTGAACAGAATTTGGAAATTCACAAAAAGGTACGATGTCAGAACAAGAGATTAGAGTTGTACTACACATTAGAATATGTGTAACAATAACCTGAATATTTAGTCGTGCATAATTTGATCCTGTATTGTTTTCAAATCTTAGGTAATAGATGAATTGAGATCTGCTGTGAAAAAGTTAAAAGCAAAACTTCAGGAATTCGACAACTTGAGAAAATTATCGGATAAAATATCATCGATGGAGGCAGAGTACCTTTGGGCATTAGTAACAGATGAGGAATTGAAACAAAAGTCTCTCACTGAAAAATTAGCTAACATGGACAGTACCAAGGCACAGTTTGAAGCTAACATTGCTGACATGCAGTCTAAGATGCGACAGGCTGTGGATGACAAGGATCTTGCTGAACAAGCCAGTGCCCTCAAAAGGCGGCTTGACGAAATGGAGAAGACAAAAGACTCAATTCGTCACGACAAACATGCAAAGATAGTCCAGCAGAATCAATTAAAAGGCCAAGCAAGATCCATACAAGCGGAAATTACAGGGAAAAAAGGGGAAATAGCAGTTGTTGAAAAAACCTTGTCCCATGTTCTCTCCGTGTCTGAAGAAGACGAAGAAAGATTTATGAGGGAGTATGAAGCAAAAAAGTTGGAACTGCAGGAGAAGAAATCGCAGATTCTTCAAACTATTAACACACTTCGGAACGACGGAGAGCAATTCAAAAACGGAGCAGATGCTGTTGGAGATAAGCTTATAAATATAGAGAATGAGCATGCGACTTTGCTGAGAGATATTGGTGAGTATTCCTCGAACTCAGAAAAAGCTTCGTTGCACAATTTTATTGCAACATAACTTTCTTAAGTCGACCCCACTGTTTTCTAAAATAGAAATGAAGAATCGTCTGCTCAGCAGTATCGAAGGTCCTAACAGAAATAAATATACCGCTTATGGTGATAATATGGACATCTTGATGAGGAAAATCAAGGCCAACACCAAGAAGTTTAAAAAACCACCTCGTGGTCCTATTGGAGCTTGCATCACTGTTACAGTATGAAAATTATAAAATAAGAAGTGGTTTTATCCATGTCAATTGAGCTAACCGTCCTGTTTGTGTGTTAGAATCCGAAATTCACTAAGCTGATAGAAGATGTTATGATGACAAAGGATTTACCATTCAGTTTTATTGTTGATAATCCAGATGATCTACGCTTATTACAGAGGCTTGTCAGCGAAGCCTACGGGACCAATCATAAATACAGACCTAGTGTCTTCAGCAACGTATTTTCGACTACTGTACGGTTATTATTAATTATACCATTATACTTGATTTTAACGTGTCGCATATGATATTAATCCGGTTCACTCTCTATACAAATAGGTCCATGACGTAACAAATGTGGAAGCCAGAATTTCAGGTGTACCAACGCTTCTCGATATGATAGAAGTAGAGAATAATGATCCGGTTGTGTTCAATGCATTATTGGATTACTTGGGAGCGGAAAAAATTCTCTTGTTTGAGTCGAATAATGATGCTGCCAGGGTCATGAAAAACAGATCGATGTATGTGTAAAACTCAAACCAAAACCAAATCGAGATTTTAAATTCAACTGACTGGCACAATATTTACTTGACGCTTTGTTTTAGAGTTCCACCCACATGCGTTTGTGGATATACTCTGGAATGGTTCAGGTTTACTCCTTTACCAAACTACGCTGCAAAGGTGATGAAAAAATTAGGAGCGTTTAACTTCATTCAGTCTAGCAAGACAGATCAAAAGAAGTAAGTTGATCCCAATGAAAAAAATATTCGGAATCTAGTAAGTTTATTATTTTAAAAACAATAAATCTGCAGGGTTTTACAACGAGATTTGCAGCAACTAAAAATACAATTGGAGTCTATACGTCCAGAGCTTGAAGCTACTAAAAATGACAAATCAAACTTAATCAAGCAGTGGACCGAAAGAAAAAACGAATTAGAGAAAAAGAAACGAGAACTGGCACAGATTGATAAGGACGTGAATCTTAACGAAAGTAACAAATATCAAGCTCCAGATGTAGCCTCTCATGTAAGTTGCAGTTTTTTATCAGATTTTACTTTGGAATTTGGAGTAGTCTGTTAGTATATGGCTGCCTTAAAATGTTGTGTTACAGAGAGAAGAATTGCATTCTGTACAAGAAGCCTTAGCTGAATTGGAAGAAAAGAAAGAACAAGTTTCACAGCAGTTAGGCAACTTACAAGAGGAAATCCAGTCTCTTGTTGAACAAACGCGTCATTTAGAAACTGAAATCCCGAAAATAATAACTAAAATGTCTAACGTTGATTCTGAAAAAGACAACAATGCTAAGAAAATAGAAAAGTTTCGACAGGTAAAGGAAGAAACACTTAAACTATTCTAAGTTAGTTACTGTACTAACTACTAACTTAAAAATTTGTACATGGGCTGAACCGCTTCCTTCATTTCAGATGATAGCAAAGATTCAAAGTAAAATAAAAACAACGGAGACAAATCGTGCTCCAATCCAAGCAGAACTGGACCATTGTGAATTTGAATTAAACAGAAAGATGGAGCAAGCTAACAGCGACACTCAGCAACGCGTTGAAACTAACAGGTTCCTTATTTAAAATTTGTGGTTTGCTCAGTAGTTTTTGTGTCTGTTTATCTCATAAATAAAAAAACATGGAATGTACAGAACGGCTGAAGACGTGAAGAAGGAATTCGAGCTTATTAAGCGACAAAGGACCGAGATGGAAAAACATCTTGGAAATCAGCGGAAGTTACAAAAGGAGTACGAAAAATTCAGTGAGGAGTTTGACGAAAAATGCAAGGAATATAATCCGTTGCACCAATCGTTTGTCGTGAGTGATATAATGCTTTAGCTTTACAATTACAAGTAATTACTTGTTGTGTAGGTTGTGTTGTGCAGAAGTTAAAATGTGTTGTTGTTGTTTGGTTCAGTCACTCCGGGACCTTGTGGAGGGTCAACTCTTGTTTCTGTTCAAGAAACGAGCTGAGATAAGTATGAATTTGTCAGTTACTTACACGGCGTTAGCTCAACAACGTGGTTACAAGGTAAGAAGTGTTAATTTTTACTGTGATAGTGAAGAAGTTCCAGGTATAAACAAATGTATTTCAGGGCCAAATGTTGATTGACCATGAAAACGCGGAGTTGCACTTCTTCATTTGCCCCGACCAGTCTTCTAGCAACAAAACTGATTCCGCAGTTAGAGATTCAGGGAAACAATCGCAGTGAGTGAACACCATAATATTACAAGGAATGGATTTTGCCACATGAGTTCTGATGGCCATCTTTATTACAGAAAATCGTTGATTGAATATTCCTTGGGATTATCTGGAGGAGAACGTTCATTCTCTACCATTTGCTTCATTCTGTCTTTATGGCAAATTATGGAGTGCCCATTTTACATGCTAGATGAATTTGATGTCTACATGGATGCCTTGAACAGAAAAGCTAGTCAAAATGCTTTACTTACTCACGCAAAAGCATTCACAAGCAACCAGTTCTTCTTGTACACTCCATTGGAGCTCTCTGAAGTTCCAGAGAAGGAGGATGCTCTGACACTCAGGTTTCTGAATGATTATCTTCGTGCAACACTAAAAGGACTATTTCAAATTTGTGAATTTGCTGTCGGCATTTCAGGTTACGACCAGCACGACCTGTTGAAGATGTCCCTAATCCCCGTTCCCCTGTGACCGACAATGAAACTGAAAACGTCAACCCGCACGTGGCCAAATCTCGTGGAGGTACTTCTAAAGGGAGGAAAGGTGGTCGCGGCAGGAATGCAGCTGCTATGTCAGAGAAAAATCGTGTGTCAGCGGAGCAATAATTGTAACAACAGGAACAAGTCTTTCTTGAAGCTGATCAATATTTACTTTAATTACACATGTAGTCTGTACTATTATTACAGTTTTATAGCCTTCAGTGACCTGAATTAATTTCACAGAATATTCCAGGTTACGAACTTTTACAAACTACTGGGTAATGAGTGTAATTTTGTAATGCAATAATATTCCAGTATTTTTTACATAATTGTTTTTCAGCAGTAGCAGGTAGACTAATGTTAGACAATTAGACATTACTTCAGAAATGTTCTTCTGAGTCAAGTTTATAGCTCAAACAGTCGATGTAATTTTGCTTACATAAATCTTGTAAAATCAATCCTCTCCACAAAATACTCGTCTTATGTTAATAAAAAACGCGTATCAACATGACTTTGTACAACTTTTCATGAATTCATGAATAAAAAAAACAAAAACCCGAAATCGCAGAAAGCTTAAATATTTACGTTGAAAAAACGGTGTTCTGCCAACCAGCCGACCTCATCTTGTTATTAATGTGCCATTGTGCACTATTTTTTGCGTTGTATCTCCAAAGAATTGAGATCAGAGATCATTTTTGGTATTGACGGAGGCTTGAAGAAGGTGGATGTGTCTTGACCTGTCGTCGCTTACGAGAGAATCCCACCAGACTACCAGACCACTACCACCACCCACGTTAGATTAACTTCTATTTCTTAAACAGAAATTTCAATGAACAAGTGAATGCGAATCGCATTTGGATGAGAGCAACTTTTGCTTCGCAGCAGCTAATCTGCATTCAACGCCAACGAGTCGTCCTATTAGTCCCATAGTCCATACTATTCACTTTCGAGATGACAATACACTACACAGAACAATAATGACGATCATCATTTGACTACAGGACTCGCCTCTATCTCTCTTGACTTGTTTATTCACATTATCTCTCCCTTAAAGATACTCTCATCTTTATTTGTTCTCTCAATTGTCACAAATTCCTTGGCCAGTGTTTCGCACAACTGTGCTATTTACCTTCACTCATCATTGCTTAACAGTCTCCCTCAGTGAGAAGTGTTAAGTCCTTCCACTTTTCTCAACACTTCCTACGTCTCATCTTGTCCCTACCTGACCATTAACACACACGCTAATTGTCACCTCTCTAGTGCAGAACTCAGGTGTGAATTTATCTCTGAGTCATCACAAATTATCATCCTTTCAGTCAATCTACTAGTCATACTTACATTCTCAAATCTGTTCTCTCTCCGTTGAGGGGGCTGAGTGAAACTCAAATGGCCAAGGTCAAAGGTAACCACTAAACGCTGTGTAGTACTTCCATAGCATCCACTTTGTTCACACGTTTCTTCTGGAAATGCAGAACATCTCGGGAGAAAGTGTTGCTGAATGGGTCAGCCCCGTAGAAAGGATGGAGGAGTTTCACATTCCATAATCAGCATCGCAGGGTCAAGTTTACCTGACAAGCAGGAGGTAAGCCCTTCTGGAGGAGAGTGACGGGAGATGTTTCGTCGGCTGTTTAAGTTCGGATCTTCCAGTCCTTTAGTGGAATCTCCTGGATCTCCAAGCTCAGACTTCTTCGACTCCCCTACCAAAGATGAAGCTACCCAACGACAAAACACTCCCACTGAGCCGACTACTCCCATCCGTGGTAGCCTTCTGGACAGTCCTTGCTCTGCCAGCAGTAGCACTGAGGTCCACAATGCCTTCACCACTCCTCCATCAACCAAACATGCCATCACCACTCCCTCCAGAAACGGCACCCCCTCTGGAGAACCGTCCTACACGCCAAGAGAAGTTGAGGAATATCCAGACATGGTAATCTTCGACTCCTGCGCAACACCTCCCGGGAAAGAACTTTCTCCAGGTGGGCAACATCAGCTTTCTCCGGACTTCGTTGTAAACACAAATGACTCACCTTCAGAGACACCCACGAGCCTTTGCTCACCAAACAATTCACCTGTCTCTCCCCACAAAGACCTTAATTCTCATTCCGACGACCCCCATAAAGATAAGAATCTCTTTGAGTCCTCCTCCATCGGCGAAGACTTATCACAAAGACCTTCACCCTGCCCTCAAGAAGATGTAGACGATGAAGACGTTTTCCTTCCTGCTCAAAATACTCAAGAAGAAGAAGAGGAAGACAATTCAAGCGATTCAAACAGTCCGAAAGACCTCCAAATTTCCAGACTTTCCGAACCTTCAAAACCTCCTCCGCCTACAGACAATACAAACAATAACCCAAGTAGTCCAGAACCAGAAGAAAGTTCCGAATTCAACGAGTGGCAATACTGGCGACTCGATTTGCCTCAACTTGATCTCATTCTAATTAAGGAAGACCAGGAAGACCATCACCGCCTACCCAATAAGACCTCTACGGAAGACTTTCCACCACTCCTTGCTCCTCCAAGTCCTCCTCTTCTCAATGAAGACATCAGCAGTGTCATCAGTACTGTCAGCAGTCGTAGCAGTTGCTGCAATAGCCTAAGAAAGTCTTCAAGTTCCTCTCACTACTATTACCTCATTCCTTGCACGCAGTGTCTAAAAGAGTCCCTACAAGATGGGGGCGACTTGAGACACCGCAAGAAGAACCCTTCAGTATTCCACACGTCAGAAACCTCAATTTGTGGTCATAGCCGAACATTCATCCAAACCCCACCGGACCACACCCACCCGCTGTCACCACTTGAAGCTCTAGAACAGGAAATCATGGGGAACCAACCAGGAAAAGGAGGAAAATCCTCGAGTAAAAAGGGTCCCAAAAGCTCCACATCCTCCTCGCAAGTAAACTCTACGACCAACCTGAATTATGTGCCTGGAAAAAGCATGAAAAACAAAGCACCACCACCACCACCACCTAAACAACCAGCGAAGCAGCAAGAACAACGCTCAGGTGAGTCACACACATATACAGATACAGGCACACAATAAGCAACAATTAGAGTGAGAACTCAGGTGCAACTACAAAGCAGTAGTGGCAGAGCAAGCAGCACCTGAAATGTATGTTGTAGGTGTCTCCGTTCTTACGCAACGATGATAATAATGAGTGTGTGTGTGATGATTTTATTATGCAGGAGGATTAGAAGAGTCGCCTGCAGCCACTTCCTCCCTTCTTCCTCATGCAGCCAACAGCAGCAGTCGATCTCAGCTGAGTGACGACGAGGACAGGTCACGGGAACCTTCCATTGACCTATCCTTATCTACTCTACCCGACACTTACCGCACCGCTGCTGAAGGTACCTTCATCACGTAATTAAGTGTCTCGATATCTCTTCGCTCTGATTCTTCAATCCCTTCCTTAAAGTCTCATGCAGCCAAATACCAAACCAAACTCTCTTGGAGTATAATTATCTCTCGAGGAAATGCAACTCTTCAGCAAGGAGGAAAACCTTTAGTTATTCTTTTTTATTGCGTTGCATCGCATCTCCTCTAAACATTCTTTATAGTCCTAGAAGATTCAGAGAGTTGAAATTCAAGACATATCTGTTTAAAGAATAGATTCAATTGCGTGTTCTAATGTTCCAATGGATTCTCGACCAATTTTTAGGTGTTACAGGAACGGACAGTTACCACACAGCCTTCGCACTCGACGATGGAGACGACGATACTTTAAGGAATCAAAGCGATCAGATCAGCATCGATTCATTCGAGGTACGCATCTTAATTTAATTCTACACTAGAAACTCCAAGAATTCCATTCTTAATCGGGTTTGTACGTGGGTTGCTGTCAATGTGTCAGACCAATCAATCAAATCTCTCTCTGATGTTTCTTCTGAGTTCTCTCAGATGAATTCCAGCCATCGTCTGTACTCTGTAGTCTGTAGTCTTTTTACTTTATACAACCAACTCTTGTTTATTTAACTTGGCTCATTCATATGTAAAATGTGAATAACCAGCAGCAGCAACCCACACAGCTGCTCCTTGGGGAGTTTTGTATAGTCTGCGTCATCCTCGAAGGAATGACTTTAAGGTGTCCAACTGGAATGTTGTTAATCAAAGTTTAATTTCCTAAACTCTAGCTGACCATGCCTACCGCAGAGAGCAATGGAAATCTCGTGTTCGAAGAGGAAGAAGGGGAAGGACGCAAAGAGCCTGGAGGACCTACTTCCCCTTCATCGGAAATCATGTAAGAAATATTCAGAAATACTTGAGGATAAGCTATTAAGTCAAATAGTAAGGTCGTAAGAATAATATGCCATGTTTTGTAGGGGTCCTCGGTCACTCGGAGCTTCGTTCACACTCACGAGGAAGAGGAAAGTCGAATTGTCTTCTGTGTCATCTCCAGAAGAAATTCACCCTCCATCAGGTTCCTCGCTCCTCTCCAGGAAGGACTCGACCGTAAGCGAACAGTGTCTTCCAGGTTAGTCTCACTTTGCCTCAGGTGTATCCCCGGAAACGTGACCTTCTCCTTGACCACACCCACCTTCACTTCTGTTTCTGTGCTCATGTGGTTTGGAGCTGAGGTTTCCTGCTTCTACAAGAAGTTTCAAAGCCCTGAGAGAACAAACGATATGGAAGTAGAAGTAGCTGTTTATGGATACGAAGTAGTTAATTATCGTCACTTGTACAGCCCCCCAACTGGAGAATATCCCGTTTTTTCTTCACGCGATAAGTTTTCCAATCGATCCCACGTACATTATAATCCTCGTATTTTGACGGATACCGAAAACTCTTTCGTGAACAGTGCTTTATTCACTGCAATCATGACTGTTGGTCTCTACTTGGTTTTCTTCATAATGACCTTAACTGTGCGTTTACTCGTACGGGTCTGTAATCAATACCTGAGAAGGATTCAGGAACGAGAGCGAGAACGACAGCTGCAGTTTCAAATACGTGAACAAACTATATTTCCACCTGAAGCTTTAGAAGTACCTATACTTCCTGAAGTTCCTTCAATTCTAAATCCCCACACAGAAGTTGGCAGTGGCGATGTTCTTCCAGATACTTCAGAATCACAAGCAACCAACTTGCAAATCCAAGATGAAGAGCCTACTAATGAACCAAATCGTCATAAAAACAAGAATCAAATTGGAGACAAAAAGTTTCACGCTCTTAAGAGAAGTGAGAAAACAGATCCGAGTGGGTGTGGTCAGTGGTGGTCACAGGCACTCGCACAGTCTTACAGACTTAACCTTCTTTTAATGTTAACAATCTGGCCGTTACTTGTCCCTTCTATCATTAAACTTCACCTATTTTTCTTCATTTTAGGAGCTGAGATGCTACAGTACGAACCAGTGGGGATGGGAATGAGTTTTGTTCCACCTCGTCGCTACGCTTCAGTGTCCTCAGACGCAACTTCAGTAGACTCAAACGTGTTAAGGAAAGTCGTCAGTCTCACACTAGCCGAACAGCAACAAGCTCAACCACAAACCTCCCCCAAAACCAAATTCATTCCAGAGAAGTTGGACTTCAAGTTGTATGAAAAGTTCGAAGGCCAAATGCTCCTCAACTGGGTCCTGAATTCTTTCGGAGAAGAAGCCTACCTCCGCGCTCTCCTGTCTCCTTCTGACCTTCGAAACCTGGCAATGCAATTCTGCTCCCTTCTTCTCGCAGCTGGAGTCCTCAAACAACTCGACGAAGACTCACCTTCAACCCCATCTCCTCTGGACTTCCGCCCAGACCTCATGTACTACTGGTCTCACTCAGAATCCCCTGCAATCTCCACTCAAGTTCCTGGGAAACTTCCTCCAGTAGCGTGGCCGCCAACAAAAGACTCCGCATCAAGTCCTCCTCGTCTTGGAGCCAAGTACACCAAAGCAGGTAAACTCCTCACTCTCCGATCTCCTCTGGGGCTTTCATACAAATTGAATCATATTTGAAACTAACCTGAGCAACGGGTGACTAATTATGTGGGAAGAAGGTTGTGGTACTGCTGGTGGTGGTGGTGGGGGTGAGGAACCTACTAACAACACAACTTCAAGGACCCTCTCTCCTGAACATCTTCCAAAACCCGGAATCGTCCCTGAGACTGTCTACCATTTCGAAAGTGAACTTGATCTCTCACGCACAACCGAAGACTCCAAAGGAGGTCAATTGCTTTAAAAATATTTATTTACTAACTCCATTTAGCTGTACTATATAGTCGAATGAATAAGGCTTTAGTTGTAATAAGAAGGCGCTTAATGAGAGCGTAATGAATAATGTGGGTGGATACAGAAATGCAAAGTGTGGTGATGGGACTGAAAAGGGAACACAAAGAGATGATGGAGAAAAAAGAGACGCAACATGAAGTTTCCGTGTTCTCTGTTCGCGGAGAAACTGCACAACTCCTCGAGAAATATGCCGACAGGATTAAGGAACTGGAGACGGAAGTGGAGAGACTGAAGACCCTTCAGGACATCCAGGTGGGCATTTTTGACGATAAGAATGAGAGTCTCATGTAGATAAGTTCGATTCTTATGCAACATTTGAATGTGTGCAGAGTCTGAGTGAGAATATAAGCAAAGATTTCTCGAAGGATGAGGACACGAAGACCTCTGGAGCTGCAGCTGCTCCACCTCCTCCTCCACCCCCACCGATGATGCCTTCGTCACAGGCTCCTCCTCCTCCACCTCCTCCATTCCCAGGTGGAAGTGGTCCTCCTCCTCCTCCACCTCCTCCATTTCCCAGTGGAAGTTGTGGTCCACCTCCCCCTCCACCTCCTCCAGGATCCTTTCATCCTGGACAACCTCCTCCTTATATTCCTCCTCCGCCTCCTTCCTTCCCAGGTAACTTTAATGCTCCTCCACCCCCTCCTCCTCCTCCTATGATGGGAGGAGGACCTCCTCCTCCACCACCTCCTCCTATGATGGGAGGAGGTCCTCCACCTCCTCCTCCTATGATGGGAGGAGGTGGTCCCCCACCTCCTCCTCCTATGATGGGAGAAGGTCCTCCCCCACCTCCTCCGTTTGCAAACGGTCCTTCCCCATTTCCCACTCCTCCTGTTATGGCCAGGCCAGGTGGGAATAAGACATTATAATCAGGTAACTTTTCGGTGTGACTGAAGTTCTAAAATTCCTCATGCATTTTCCAGAAGCGCGCAAGAAACCGGTGACTCCGTTAGTTCCCATGAAGCCTCTTTACTGGACGAGAATTCAGATAAAACCTACTACCATAAAGACCATAAGTTTCCAGCCTCCTCCAGAAAGCGGAGGTGTTGGCTCATCTCTCGAGAACAAATTGTCTGCAGAGGTCGACAAGGAAATCAAAGTTTGGGAGAAGATCGACGAGTTGCCTATTCCCTCGTGGGACGATTTCCACGAACTTTTCTCTCGGCAAGTCGTGGAAAAGAAGGTGGCCAAAAAAGTTGTGGAGGACAAGCCAGTTAAACTGCAAGCGATGAAGATTTTGGATTCCAAGCGGTCTCAGAACGTGGGAATTCTTGTGAAGAGTCTCAACCTGGACATCGACACTGTTAAGGCAGCTGTGTTTGAGTTCGACCTTTCTGTCATCAATTTAGAAACACTGGAGAAGATTCTGGAGAACAAAGCTACAGAGGATGAAGCCATTTGCCTTCGTAGTCACGTGGAAACTGCTCCTGAAGTTCCACTGGACAAACCTGACCAGTTTCTATTCGACCTACTTTCCATTCCAAATTATGAGGAGCGAATAATCTGCCTCACCTTTCAAGTGAACTACTTCGAGTCTCTATCGTCAATTGAAACCAAATTGAGCAACCTTGCTCTTGTCTGTGATCAAGTGACTTCCTCAAAAGAACTTCAGAAAGTTCTGGCACTCATTCTTACGTACGGAAACTACATGAACGGAGGGAACATGAGTCGTGGACAAGCAGATGGGTTCACTCTGGATATTCTACCAAAGCTAAAAGATGTCAAATCCAAAGATAACTCGTATACGTTCCTGCATTTCATTGTCAACAAGTTCATTCAGGTATGGAAGTCTCATTCTCATACTTTTGACCGATGTGTTTACATTTACTTTGCTTTGAAAGATTTAGTTTACTTTACATTTGCTGGTTTTTTAGATGGAAGGCAGTGAGCTCATTAAGGATAATCCAGAGGAGGCTAAACTTCCTGTTCCCGAGCCGTCAGATATTGAGCGAGCATCAAACACCAGTTTTGATGACCTTGAGCTTGAACTGAAAAAATTGAAGACCGACCTCAAGGGTAATTAATATTTTTAATTTCAAATACAGCCAAATTTCAAATTCATACGCATAAAGATTAATCATAATTATCCTGTCCTTTGTGTTTAGTTTGTGAGAAGAGGATGCAGCGAGTGATAGACACATCAGAGCCAGAGCACCTGGAACCTTTCCGCAGTAAAATGACAGCATTCATGGACCTAGGTATGTTCCACAAGACATTCCTTGCAATCACAGTTGCTGCTGAATTTTCTTCTGAATCGTTTCTGTCTTGCATTTAGCTAAGCAAAAGCTAAAGGAAGTAGAAGAAAGCTTCACCGATTGCAGGGAGAAGTTCACACACACGATGGACTTCTTCGACTTCACACCCAAAAAGAAAACAGGGGAAAGTGCTGCTCACGAGTTCTTCTCAGTGTGGACTCCCTTTTGCATTGACTTCAAAGTCATCTGGAGAAATGAACTTCAGAAAATTCGCAAAGAAAAGCTAAAAGATGCAGAAAAAATAGTCAAGCAGAAGAGAAGTTTTCTGAAGAATATGATTGTCAAAAAGCCTCGGGAGGAAGGAGGATTGGTAAGTTCCCAAATAACCTTTTCATTTACAATCTTAAAATTCACATTACATCAACACTTACTAACATAATGAATTTTCAATTTGCAGAAAGACAAAATACGCAGAAGAATGAGGGACTAATCCAAAGATTATATCATCATCAGTTGCACCACATTGTTGCTTCCGAAGCCAAACTTAACTCGCATTTTTAATTAACGCTCGTCGTGTGATATCAAGTTAACCTTAAAAAAAGTGTACCACATTAGAATAGACTACTAGGTGAACGTAAGTTATATTATGCAAAATAAACTGATGATGAAGCTGTTTTCCACAATTTATTCCTCAAGACTAGAATAGTTTATAGTTTTAGCACAAAATAGAGTTCTGGTTGGTTCTTTTGGTCAGATCACAATAAGGAGTAAAACAAGCAGTTGATTGTTACAAGGAAGACTTGTCTATTTTCGTCTTATTAGAACGCAGCGAGTCCTGTAATCGCTCTGCCCAAGATGAGAGCGTGAATGTCATGAGTCCCTTCGTACGTGTTCACAGCTTCCAAATTGCAGACATGTCGGATAATGTGGTACTCATCTGAAATACCATTTCCCCCCAACATGTCCCTAGCTGCTCGAGCAATGTCCAGAGCCTTTCCGCAAGAATTCCTCTTGAGCAAACTCACCATTTCTGGAGTTAACCTTCCTTCGTCCTTGACACGAGACGTGTGAGCAACCGAAATCAGACCAAGATTAATCTCTGTTAGCATATCAGCCAGTTTTTTCTGAATGAGTTGGTTTTGAGCCAAAGGTCGGCCAAACTGAGGTCTGTTCAGGACGTATTCCAACGCGTGTTCCATACAAAACTCTGCTGCTCCTAAGGCTCCCCAAGCGATTCCAAATCGAGCGTTATTCAGGCAAGAAAACGGGCCTTTCATTCCCTCTCCATTAAGAACATTCTCCTTCGGTATCCTCACATCTTCCATCACTATCATTCCAGTGTCTGACGCCCTCAGGCTAAACTTTCCTTGTATTTTAGGTGCGCTCAGTCCTTTCATTCCTTTCTCCAGAACATATCCTTTCACTTTCTTGCTCCCTTCGTCCTTCCCCCAAACCACAAAGACATCCGCAATCGGACTGTTTGTAATCCAAGTCTTGGTTCCTGCATCCCAATCCATGTCACACAAATAACTCTTTAATGACAAACGAGTCAAAATCCCAATTTTGATTATACTCATTTACCATTCACAATATACGAGTCTCCATCCAGTCTCCCCCTTGTTTCCATTCCTGCCGGATCAGATCCATGATTCGGCTCTGTCAGCCCAAAGCACCCTACCAACTCTCCAGACCTCAGCTTATCCAAGTACTTGGCTTTCACCTTGTCACTCCCATAAGCATCCAAGGGGTACATCACCAAAGAAGACTGCACAGAAAACGCCGACCTATAAGCCGAATCCACCCACTCTATCTCCCTTGCTATCAGTCCGTAACTCGCACTTGACACTGGAGTCGAATTGTACCTGAAACATCCCAAGGACACTCCATCAAAATCACTGCCAGTGTCTCCTTTAAAGTCCCTTCGATAATCACATGTCATATCTTACCCGACTGTACACCCAAGGAAGCCTAAGGACCCCAACTCCTTCATAATATTCCTATCGAAAGTCTCCGTCCTGTTGGCCTGGAGGATCCTCGGGAACAACTCCTTCCTTGCGTAATCCCTTGCCAAGTCTCTTATCTTTATCTCCTCCTCACTCAACATACTTTCTTGTGATAACGCATCTTTCCTATTGAATGTCGCCAGCCCGGCCCTCCCACTTCCCTGCCACCCCCCACTTCCCAACCCGACTAGTCTTCTCACCAAAATTCTCATCGTCACTCAAACTATGTCACGATTTCACAACTTCAGATAAGGAAACTCAGCATCTGACCTTCCAGCTCCAGCAGTTGAGTAAGTCGAGTTAGAGTTGAAGCACATGACACACGAAAGCTACATAACACACATGGTTTAAATCTCCCGTAAGGTTTAGCATGTGTGGTTGCCAGTTCACACACACCCGTAACACACGCACTGTGTTTCCCGGCTGTTCGTGTATTGTGTCGTTGTGTGTGTGTGTGTTGTGTGTGTGTGTGTGACTGGAAGAAGAAGGGAGTCACTTGGCTGCGGAAGAATGTGTGGTGAGTCAGGTGCGTCAATCAACTGACAACAACAGGTAGACCAGGAGGATCGTCGCCGCACCCTGTCGACATGACCCCTCACCCTTAATCACCCAGCTTTATTGTAATCATCATTAAGTATTAATCAGTGATCTGCTTCCCGGTGAATCTCTGCGTCAACATGAATCTCCCCAGTGTATTGGTCTTCATTGCGCTTTACTTATTCTCGCCTGCATCGTCCTATGGTGGGTTGAGGCTGGACTATTGATTTAACATGATTAAATAGTGATAAAGATACAAAACATAATAATATTTACTATTTTCATTTTAATCCGTGTAGATGAATGCAAAGAGCCACTTATAGAAAACGGATATAATAATGTCAAACTTACTGCAACCAGTCGACTGAGTGGACGGGGTCCTGAAAATGCCAGAATTTATTGTAAGCGTGTGTTATGATCCTCTGAATTCAATTTAGAAGTTGATTGACCGTGTGTGTAGGTTAGGTTTGATGTTTGAAGTGCTGTAGATTTTTAGTTACGATTTTATTTTTTGGTTGCTGCATGTTTCGTTTTTTTATGTGTGTCTATACAGCGACTGTGTCTTGGACCTCTGGGTCACAAGATTTCGATCAGTATTTGCAAATAGAACTGCCTGGAGTAAAGAATATCACGGAAATTGGAACGATGGGAAGAGCTGGCCTGGAATTTGTTAAGGAGTATACTATATCGTTTGCTGTGAATGGTCAAGATTACTCGGTTTACAAGGAGAACGATGGGTCTAATAAGGTCCTTATTGAGTTTCTTTCTACCTGGGTTTATTTATTTTCTTTGCTGTGTCGCTTTTTCACGCTTGTCATTACTATTAAGCTTCCTTCTGTGTGATGGTCGCTGTGAAGGGTCACGCACTGATGTGATTGTGATGTACAGCGACTTCGAAAGCCGGAAATGTGGCGTGGCAACCCTCTGCACTTAACTTTACTCAGTGGCTGATTATCGACTTGAGGAAAGCCAAGCGTATCAGCAGCATCGCTACGCTAGGCCTAAGGGATTCGTATGTGTCGGAATATGCGTTACAGTCCTCAACAGACGGCGACAATTGGAGAGTTATCACTGCTTCGGGGCATAATGAGGTTCTTCTTCTGTCCTTTAAATTAATTGCTTGCTCCAACATCTTAACATTTCTTGAACTACGTGACAATTGAAGTAATACCGGGTTGGGATCTATCTAGTTGTTCAAAGGAAACAGTGACGGAGACACGCTGCATAAAAATGTGTTCCAGACTCCAATCATTGCCCAGTTCATTAGGATTAATCCTACTCGGTGGCATGATAGGATATCGATGCGTGTGGAGCTTTATGGTTGCGACTACGGTAAGATATGAGCTGCTGAAACTTACAGTTGAGATCATGAGTACCGTGACGCAGAATATCTCTTGGGATTTTACAGTTAGCGAGACGCTGTACTTTAATGGAACCAGCTTGGTATACCGGAACCTCACTTACCACCCAATTCAGTCCAGAAGGGACATAATTAAGTTCCGATTTAAGACAGCACAGCCAGATGGGATTCTTATTTATTCTAAGGGCACACAGTCAGACTTTTTCGCTCTCCAGCTAGTCGACAACAGACTGATTCTTAACATCAACCTTGGTAATACTAACACTGATTAATTAATGCTAGGTGTAGGCGGTTGTAACATTGGCCGATTCTTACTCTGAATTACAGGTTCAGGAACGATGACGTCGATATCAGCAGGGTCACTTTTGGATGATAACTTATGGCATGATGTCATAATAGACCGTTATCTAAGTGAAGTTCGCTTTACAGTGGACAGAGTTGAAATTAGGGAGTTTATTAAAGGTGATTTCCAACAACTCGACCTGAATCGTGTGGTAAGTTGCAACTATTTGACTGGATTACATTGTAAGCAATATTTGAAAAACTGTTAATATATTGTGTATAGTTTTACATTGGAGGAACCCCCAACTTGGACACTGGCCTTATCACTGCCCGAAATTTCACAGGCTGCCTAGAGAATTTGTACTTAAACAACACGAATGTAATTTACTTCTTGAAAAATCCACCAGATACGTATTACTACGGAGAAACAGCAGAGACGTTCCACAGAAATAACACTTTCGACAACTGCCCGAAGTCTAATGTAGTGCCTGTCACTTTTCTACCATCTGCTCAAGGGTCTACGTCCAAGTCATACATTAGATTGAAAGGGTATGAAGGAATCCATTCACTCAACGTTACATTCGAGTTTAGAACATACCAAGACTATGGAGTTATTCTCTACCATAAATTCACCTCCACGGGATACTGCAAGGTAATTATTGATTGTTGTGTACTTCAATTTGGTACTAATAGAAGAGCTTAGTTTGATTCTCATTATCTGAATGTTAACTCTTGCTCGCAGCTGTTTATGGAGAAGTCAAAATTAATGCTGGAAATTCAAACGGAGACGACCCCACGTCTTGTGCTCGACAACTTTGCTACTGATTATTTCACTGATGGTCTCTGGCACAGAGTCATCTTTTCCATTACAAAGAATTCCATTACTTTATCAGTTGATGAAAGAGAAGTTAAAACTGTTCGCTTGATTTCCATCTTCACTGGAGGAATCTACTACTTTGGAGGTCTGTGTTCGTTCAGAAAAAACTGAAATCAAAAAGTTCTGAATTGAGATTTGAAATATAATTTTTGGGTACAGGAATGGGACCTGCCCAACAGCTACAGCAAACAGGAAGCTCAGTAACATCGGACAGTGATGCCCAACAAGCACAGAATACGCAACAATCAACTTTAATAAACTACGTGGGCTGCTTAAGACAAATATCCATCGATGGAAATTTCCAGAACCCATTGGATTGGAAGGAAGAAGTGGAATCTCTGCAAAGCCAGATTCTTTTCGACTCATGCCAGATGATTGACCGTTGCAATCCTGACCCATGTGAACATGGTGCTAGGTGTAAACAGAACAGTCTAGAGTTCGAATGCGATTGTGAGGACACAGGCTACACGGGAGCAGTTTGTCACATTCCTCTGTACCCTCTCAGTTGCTCCTCATACCAGTTTAACAGTCCAAGAGCGGAAGTAACTATTGATATTGATGGATCCGGGCCTATGGAGCCCTTTCCAGTCACTTGTCACTTCACACATGATAGTGCCAGTCCAAGAGGTTATACTGTTGAAACTATACTGCATCACAAGAACGAAGACACTGGGCACGTTGATGGATGCGATGAACCTGGCTGCTTTAGTCAAGAGATATTCTACGACGCTCCTGAGTACCGAATGATCGAGGGTCTGTTGAACAGAAGTTCTGAATGCAAGCAATACTTGAAGCTAGAGTGTAAAAATGCTAGGCTCTTTAATTCTCCAGGTATAAGCAATGAGCAAAGTTTGAATATTGCATAAGCCAATTCTTCGTGACCGTGTTACAAATGAATTTCGACATCGTAACGGTTTTGCTAGAATTGTTTTGTATGTTGTAATTTCAGCTTTAAATCCGGACGCTTTTTCGCCATCGACATGGTGGGTGAGCCGAACGAACGAAAAGATGGACTATTGGGGAGGAAGTGTTCCTGGTTCTAGGAAGTGTGAGTGTGGAATCATTGGTCAGTGCGAAATTCCGGAAAAATGGTGCAATTGCGACAGTGGACTAGACACTTGGCTTAGTGACGAAGGATGGCTTACGGATATGGAATATTTACCCGTTCGGAGGCTTAGCATAGGAGATACAGGCACTGTTGCTGATGAAAAGCAAGCTAAGCACACCCTAGGACCTCTTATTTGCAAAGGGGATGGTAAATTATACATCCGTTGTCCTTAACTCGTAGTATTTTGGATTTGCGGCTCAAACTGACAAGATTGTACTCTTTATTAGCTCTGTATGACAACGAGATTACCTTTCGCCTACCTGATGCTGCTCTGGAATTTCCAATTCTTACCGAGTTGACTCACAGTTGGGACATATACTTCGAATTCAAGACAACGACAAGAAATGCAGTGATGCTTCATGCGAAGGGACCGACTGACTACATAAAAGTGGAAATAATCAATGGAAACCTTGTGACGTTCCAAGTGGAAGCCGGTTCAGGACCAATGGCAGTTAATGTGCCAGTTACTGGAAAACTCAATGATAACCAGTGGCACTCCATTCATGTTGAGAAAAATAGGTAGGTCGGTTTTTCCTTGATTGTAAGTGACAGCAACCTTGTGTCATAGCTAATTACTAACTACTTACGATGTAAAACAGGAAACAAGCACGGATAGTTTTGGATGGAAGTCAGTCCGCAACTGTCCTACAGCCTGCCGGACAAGTGCGAACTGTAGAGCTTACGTCCAATTTATTTATTGGACGGGCGGTTGATTCCAGGGACGGTTATGTTGGTTGCCTGCGAGCTTTGATGGTCAATGGAATCCATTACGATCTGAAAGAAGCAGCTCTTGCAAGTACTTATGGTGTGGGGATTGGATGCCAAGGAAAATGCGAGTCTTCTCCTTGCCTTAATAACGGAACTTGTGAAGAAGGTTATGACAGATACACGTGTGACTGTCGATTTACCTCATTCAAAGGACCCATTTGTGCTGATGGTAAGAACATTTTTTTCATTTCTTAAAATTATCGGATTTAAATGTAAAAAGCCAACTTGTTCTTCCAGAAATTGGTGTTAATTTGCAATCAAATTCATACGTGAAGTACGACTTTTACGGTTCATACAAATCTACAATTGCTGAAAGATTACGTGTTGGATTCACTACGACTGAGCCTAAAGGATTCCTCGTTGGATTGTTCAGCAACAAGACAGGAGAATATTTGACTTTGATGGTCTCAAACTCCGGTCACTTGAGACTTGTCTTTGATTTTGGCTTTGAAAGGCAAGAACTCATATTTCCAGAGCAAAACTTTGCCACAGGACAGTACCATGACGTGGAAATACGAAGGAGTGAATCCGGAACGAAACTAACGATCACCGTAAGTCAAAGTCAGCCACTGATCAGGAACAGTTTATCTTAAAAGCGTGTCTTTTCAGGTTGATAATTTCGCTCCACAATCGTTCCATTTTGACGTAAAAGCTTCTGCAGACGCACAGTTTAATAATATACAGCACCTCTACATCGGAAAGAATGAGTCTATGAGGGAAGGGTTTATTGGTTGCATCTCCAGAGTAGAATTCGACGACATCTTCCCATTGAAATATTACTTTCAAGAGAACAGGCCCAAGAACATACGATCTTATCCTGGTATGCTTTGCATCACTTTGTCTTACAATATTTGTCATACAAAATTACAACGTGATTTTTTTTCGTCTTGTAGAAACGCTTATCGAAGATTTCTGTGGTGTCGAGCCTGTGACCCACCCACCTGAAATAGAAGAAAGACGTCCAGACCCAGATGTTAGTGAAGAGAAGCTTGCAAAGCTCTCTAGAAATACAGAATCGGCGGTGCTGGGAGGAGTGCTAGCCGTTCTCTTCCTCATAATAGTCCTCCTGGCCATTATCTTCGGACGGTATTGGAGCCAGCACAAAGGAGCCTACCTAACGCAAGAAGATGACGGTGCAGTTGGCGTGTCAGATCCAAATATAGCTGTTGTCCAGGGCTCTACAGGCCATCACGTCGGGAAGAAAAGGGAATGGTTCATTTAGACGTTTATAAATTGCTCTCCAGTACTTAATCAGTCTCTCTCTACCCTTACTTAATATATCTTCTTAGAGTTTTAACAAAACATTTTTCACTAGTGTTCATGTTTTTTATTCTCATAATGTTATTTTATAAATATTACTGTAAAACAAATAAACTGTATAAAAACGAAAGTTGGAGTAGTTTGCGTGTTTGGAATTCATCTCAATTTAGCCCAGTTTTCAACGGTCAGTCAATCAATCAGTTAGGAAACATTCTTATCCAGAGCATCCTCTGCATCCGCAATGAATACATTCGACGACCCGTCCCTGCCACAAGAAAATACAATGAATGCCCAGAAATGTCAAAAATTTCCCTCAAGTCTCGTAATACCTCCTCCAACTTGGATTTTGGCACTCTGCAAATACAGTTAGTGCCAAAATTGGTATCCCTAGTTTGAATGCATCGAAGACAACACAGATTCTCATATCCTTGCTTCTTCCACTTGGCTATCAAATTTGCATCAGCAATGCCTTCCTTGCAGCAGTAGTCATACAGTTCTATGACAAAAATATAATCGATAATAGCAATTTTTGGCATAACTTCAATACAATGTAAATTCGAAACCACACTTACCACGACTGATGGCCTTGCGCCGGTAGTAGAGATCATAAACGTACCGTGACCGTTGATGGTGAATCTTGAATATGGGCCATAAAGACTCGACCTTTCTCTTTCCCTCGTGAGGTTCAGCTTCCGCTACAAGTAAACATTAATGTTAGCGTTAGATTTACAATAAAACATTAACAGCACCCTATTTCTACACTAAACTCACCTTCCCTCATCTTCTGGTCAAGTTCATCTAACGTAGGCTCCAGGAGTTCATATCTACGACACAAAACGACCATTCCAAACGATTAATATTCAAGTCCGAAGTTCGAAATTATTTTGAATTCAACAATTCAAGGTCAAATTCTAGCGATTTATGATTATTAAAAACCCTTACCCATCTGGAGGAGGTTTCCTACTACGCTTGACTTTAGGCATTGTCAGTTTCTCTTGAGAACTTCTCCGCTTCCACTTTAAATAAAAGTATAATTGGTCACGAAAATTAACTAAAACGTATTTAAATTTTAAGTATTGCTGTTTATTTGTAAACTGCACCAGTGCAACAACCGAGTGATAAACCTTCCTGCGTTTTTCTCAATGCTTTCCGACCGATTTGAATATTCGCGCGAAGTGACCCAGCCAAACACCAGCCGCGCGAAGTATCTCATACTCTGCTTGTGTTACAGGAATCTCAGTTTTCGAAACGAAAAATAAACAAACAGACTTCAAAATTTTAAAATCGTTCGTTTAATTTAGTCACGTCCAAGGGGAGATTACGCTTAAACTACGACGATCTCAGTGCAATTTAGTGCGAAGTAAATTAAGTAGCTTAATTCTGACCTTGATTAGTGTTTGTTTTGCTCCGCACATTGACTATGTTACGGGATTAGGATTTGAAAGAAATGTTATTCCACGCTTTAGTAATTAAAAATTGACATTTGAATTCGAAAAGGTTTCATTGAAGCCAGGCGCAATTAGAGGAAATGAAGAAAAGGGCATAGCTAAGGGAAGGAGAAGTTGGGAGCATGGGATGAGGCGATAAGTGTGTGACAGTTTTGAAGTAGACGCAACCGTAGGATATCTGCAATGTGAGGTATTTAACTTAAACTTCATTCACCCGTAATTTTTGTTAAATCCTATTGGATGTTTCCTAACTTTTGTCGTAATTATTGACGTAGAAGTGGACGATGGCGATGGCGGTGAAGGAAGAACGAGAAAGGAGAAGCAGCAGAAGTCTTTCGTCTTCGTCGCCGTCCCCTTCTCCACCTCGGTCGCTGGATAAGTACGAACTCCTTCCACACCCCAAATATACCCCACGTACGATGAGACGAAAAGGAAAACCTCCTCGTTGCAGTGCAGCGAAGACATTAAGATTCCCTAGCACATCAGACAGTGAACAACTTTTGCCACCATCTGAAGACATCAAAGTCCGTGAAGAACGAAAGAAAAATTCGGCAACCACGTCGGACTACGGAACTCTTTCCTTAAACAACTGTATTGAATTGGATTCTGTCCTTTCCAACTCCCTATCAAATATGAGTCTGCTGGGGGAAGAGAAGCGTCCTCATGACGGTCCTATGGAATTTCTTCGTGTCAACGAATCGTCTTTCGTTATTTACCCTCATCCTCTCTACAATTTACGGAGTAGTTTTAGTGTCGAATTAACGAATGAGGAAGCGGTTATACCCACGTTTTCCCTTATCCAAATAAGCGAAGCAATAGTTGTGACTAAGTACAACTTGACAAAACCAGCGTTGTATTGTATGAAATGTAAATACTCTCGTGTTCACGTCTACAAGCGACTGCTTACAACTTTCATTCATTACACAACTGTGAAGGTACAAAGCGACTTGTTAGTCTTTGAAGTAGATTCTGAAGGAACATACGTCATTTTTATTTCCCGAAAAGATCCTGTTATTAAGTCTGTTCGAATTAATCCACGAAAATCAACTCTTGTTCGACTAACTGAAGATCCTTTGATAGAAGTCGTATTTGAGAAGGATAGTGTCGACGAACGTTTTCAACTAAAAGGAAAAGTGTTTTTCGAAGAGCTCCATACAGAAAACGAGTATTTAGCGTCTCCAATCATTTCTCTTTCTCCTCATGGTGCAACGTTCAATAAAGAAGTGCAAATTAGGATAGAAATATTAGAGTTAGAAAAATCTGCCGAATTCTCCGATAGAAACCTTAGACTGTTTGTAGACAGGAAGAACTTTGAAAACACCTGGAGTCCTATAACTGATTTCAAGCTCGTCACAGACGAAAATGGAAAGAAATTCGTGGTTTTCTCTGTGAGACATTTCAGCTTGTTTAAAGTTGTATGGGAGGGAGTCAAGCGGACCGGAACAGGTAAAGCTATACAGTCTAAAATAATATATTTTCGTGGTGAATCGAAATTCAGGCCCAGGCTTTATTTTTTTACAGGTTTAATATCTTCATTACTTGGTCGATCCTCTGCAGCTGTAGAATCCTTTCAGATGAAATGTCAAGCTTCAATGGATGAATATGAAAACAACCATTTTGGTCTGGAAGTATGCGTATTTAGGGCTGAGAAATCATTTCCAGAAGTAATGAACTACACTCACATAGTTGGGAAAAGTCTGAGCAAGAATGTTAAATGTGGAGGACAGTTGACAATATCTGTTAAATCCAATTTGTTCCGTGCCGATACTGAAGCTGGAGAACAAGAAGATTTGGTAAAGGACGAAAACGACTTCAAGGGACAGGACTTTAGCCGGGATTTCGCTCTTGTGTAAGTATTTGTGTTATAAGCTCAACTCACCCAAGTCATGTAGTAAAATCTCACATAGGTGATCTTTTAATTAATTTTCATATTTTCAGATTTAACGAAAACATAAAACAAAGACGAGGTCCATTTGGCAAAGTGTTTGTGTCAAGATGCGATGAAAACCGGGCAAAGGAGACAATTTTTGAATTTAATATTCAAAAGCAAGGAAATGAGGCTGACAGAAGGGACCAAGGAGCTGCTGGACCTGGAACCTCTAATGTGGCTGAACAGTGAGCAGAACCTTAATACTTAAAACTTCAACCAATTTTGATTGTAATGGTAACAAAAGCCTTTTTGCTTAGGTGGTCAACCGTTCCTTTAGAAGAATTGGCCACCAACTTGTTCATCACGGATGGAGATAATTGGAAAAGGCTCGCAAAAAACTTGGGCTTCACCAAGCTAGAAATCAAAGGCTTTAAGGTAAATAAAAAGAACTCATCCTAGTTCTGAGATGATATTAAGCAATTGGAAATATTCAATGTGTGCAGGGAAAACCATCGCCCTTTAAGTCGACCCTTGATGCCTTTAAAAGTCGTGGAGGCGAAGTTAAAAACTTCGTTAAAGCTATTTACGATACTAATCGTGAGATTAAGATGGGTTCTCATGGAATAACAGGAAGTCCAATGAGTGACTCTTCCAAAGTTAGTCCAGGAAGGGTCAGTAGATCTGCTTCATCAGGTCTTGGCTCATCTCGCCATTCTCAAAATTTATTATACCAACGATCAAATGATATTAGTAGCAGTAGTAGCAGTGACACGTCTGATAATGAAATCCCAGGCGGAGGAAGTGCTGGCACTGGTATGTATCTTCTTACTTTACACTTTACTTACAGAGAGAAGAGTATACACGTTTTCGTATTGAGTTACTTCTCTTCTATTGCTTGCAGTAGCATCAATTCCTCCACCTGATTTTTCAGCAGAAAGACCTGCAAAACGAAAAAAAGGTAAAGGAGGAGGTAAACACAGTCATCGTAAACGCCGAAGACGACATGATACAACAACCAGTTCCTCAGAGTCGTCTCATTCGTCTGGCGAAGATCTCAAAACAAATAAAAACTCCAGTCACAACTCCAAATACTCGGATAGGAGTCTCAGGTTTGTCCATTATGTATATTTTCTAATCAAGTTGGATGGAAAAGATATTGATAATCTTTAATCATTCATCATGAGCATGTGAGCTGTAAGTTTCAATCAATAATATTTATCTCCAGGGTGGACACACGAAAGTTGACGGAAGCATATCTGTGGAATCTTTCAAAATTCCTCACTAACTCCCAATGGAAGGCCGTCGGACGAACATTACAGGTGGAGGAATCTCAACTAACAGCGATTATGACTCAGCACACGAGTGGAGGAAATCGCGAACATTTCTTTCAGATGCTTCTCGCTTGGTCCGAAAAGTATCCCTCAAAATGTACGTTTGGGACACTTTATTCGGCTCTCATCAAAGAAAATATGGTGTCTGTCGCTAAAAAAATGGACAAAGTATTTCGAGAATCACACAGTTGATATAAAATAAGAAAATATATATTTTTTATACAGATAATTAATTTTTAACTGAATGGTTTTCTACTACAAAGTTAGCAGAAATATGGAAGCCGTAATATTATAAGTTTGCTACCAAATCTTATTAGCTTTAGAATGAGACTATCACGTTGTATGATCATGATCATTATTGATCATGGAATGTGACTTGACGCATTATTGATGACACATCAAATAAAACCTATTTGCAATATTGCAATATTAGTGCTACACAGAATTTAAGTTATTTTACTGTACAAATCAGCATTTATTTTCTTATTCGAATCCAATTTAATTTGAAGTTCACACAACTTATGAAATAATTAATTTAACTGGCGACGGGACAAACATTATCACTTACACCTAGCGTTCGCACGTCTGTCACACGCTTAATAGTTCATGAATAACATAAAAAACACATGGGAGCGATTGGATGTCATAAACTAAACAATATGTTACTTTTTACCAAGAGCCTTCCCTATTTCAGACTGTTTATTTTGTTTGACGGTCTCTTTCTCCTGCTGCTCTTGTTGTCGCTTCAACGCTGCCTCCTCTCGCTGTTTCCTAATTATGGCAAGGCGGGCCAAGTCCTTACGCGCTTCTTCCGTTTTCCCTGAAAAAATTAACATAAAATTGATTCAACTGTACGAAACACTTACCAAATTCCCAAATGTATGACGTACCCTCGGCATGTAACTTCTGGTAGTGAGCCTTGGCCCGCTGTTTCTCAATAGCTTCTCTCTCCCTCCGACTCAATTCAGGTTTCTCTGCTCCCCCAGCCGCTGCAGCAGTTGAAGACGACGACGCTCCAGCTCCAGCTCCAGCGTCACCTTCCAACTTCGTTGACGGTTTTTTCGCTTTCATTACACGTCTGTTAGGATTCTCAATTTCTATCAGTCCCTCGACTCCCTTCGCCTTTTGCTATAATTAAAGTCAAAATTACTTTTACTCCTGACATTACGACAAAAACATTTCCTCCAAAAAATTATACGTATTATTTCCAACTATACATTTCCATCTTCATCTTCTGACCCCGAGCCCGACTCTTCTTCGTCTGATGACCCTTTGGCTGCAGCTTCCTCCTGCTTGGCTCCTTCATCACTTTCCTCCTCCTCCTCACTTTCTATACCTGCCTCCTGTTGCTGCCTCTTCTACTCAGCCAAAACCAAACACGAAATTACAACATCAATACCTTCCAGTTTCCAGTGACCGTAAACATATTTAAGTCACAATCAACAACAAACCTTTAATTTTTTCAGCTCCAAGTCCTTTTGTTCCCTTGCAAGCTCCTCCGGAGAAGTGAAGCTCCTTCCTCTCCCCTTGTGATTAACGTACTTTCCTGTAAAACACACAATCACGTCAATTAGAGGTCTACAAGCAAGGCAATTACTTAATGACGCTTCTCACCTCGCGGCATGATGACAAGGAAATTATTATAACAGTCAGTTTGAAAGACAAGTAGGAGAGAACAATAACAAACAGAGCAGATGGAGGAGTGCAGTGTAATGTTAGTGTTGGTGGTGGTGCGAGGGTCACTCAAACTTTCCCGCGGCTCGAACTCCATGCTTAACCTCCGCTTATTACAGCCTCCTGCAATCCCAGAAGATTCGAGTCCAGCATTTCCACTTCAATGATTCATGAAGCGAAGAATTAATTTGGATTAATGAACAATTTTTTATGCGGAGAACGATAACGCAACGTGTAGTATTTATTTACAAGATAAAAAATACAAGCAAAATTCATCATAAAGTAATGTCAGCTGGGTCTACTTCTACTTCGATAAGTCGTAACAGTAATAATTAATAAGTCTACGCAATAAAGTCTTCTGCTGAGAGATTGTTCAAGATTATCATGAGAGGTTCGTAGTACTGGTAACTGATTATCCTCGAGTCTATCATAGTAATTATTACAAAGATGAGATAAAATCCACGGTGGTCAGTGATTATGTTGCTGCTGCATTCGTAGCTGCTGCGCCTTTGAAATGTACGAACGAATCTTCACTTCTTCACCGGTGCTGGTAACAGCAACTTCGGTGTATCGCTCTCCCTTAGTTGATACTACTTGGCCTTCCCTGTATCGCACCAGCTTTTTTGGCTCCTACAAAATTAACATTCATTAAATCAAAAGTTCAAACTTTTATAGCCTCTAAGATTTAGATTCCTCACCTCCTTCGGAAGAATCGGTTTAAATTCTTTGGCATCTTCATTCTTATCCACAAATCCATATCTCGCAACCACACGTTCCTTCAGGAACTTCTGATCATCCTCTTCAGACGAAGTTGAAGTTCTTTGGACACGTTTAACCCCTCCAACACTCCCATTACTGTGTTTAGGAATAGGCAGACTCTCATGTTCCTCCAGAAGCAACAGCTGCACAGCTTTCTCAACGTCTCCTCCACTAAGTGCCAACACTCCCACCAGGTCCTCCCTCCTCACACATGGAAACATCTCCCTCAACAAATCTAACTGTGCAGAAGATCCTCCAACATCCTCCATTCGACATCCTCCTCCCTTCACTTCATCTTCCGTCGAATTGCCCTCATTTACTACTTCGTTCTTCCCCACTGCAGTTTGGCTTAAGAGATCCGTAACAACCCGTTCAAACATGGAGTCCTCTCCTCGTCCTCCACTACCTCCATTCCCTTCAGCACCGTCTACCATTGTTCCAAAATACACTCACATTGAATCTCCTCGAATTTCGACATTACATTTAAAAGCTTCAACTGTTCGGAAGTTCGAACTTACCATCACAGAGGTGGTGGTGCACACGTTCCACCCACTTCAGCACAAGATGAGGAGGAATGTCACCAAACTGAGGAAAATAGGCTGAAAGCATCTCCGAAAACTCAGCCACGTCCAGTGGACAATTCGGATTTTCCAAACTGTCTTTCACCACCGTCACCACGTAGGACAGGATAATCTCGTCAAGAGTGCTGCAACAACAACAAAAATAATCTCTCATGCAAAAGTCATTCATTCAATCATACGCAGTTGTAATTATGTAAGCAAATAAAAAGATGTCTACTTGATGACGGAGAGTCTGCTGTTGTCGTCGTTGGAATGCTGGAGAATAAAGTCGATAAGGGACGATCGGATAAGCGAGGTCGTTTGTTCCTCCTCCTGCGAATTCGTTAATGAGGACGACGCCATTCAAGAAGATAAGTCTAAATCTGAGCTCCGTCCTTCGTGGTGAAGATGATGTCGCGATGATGGTTGTTGGTTGGTGGTGGTTGAGTGTCAACAAAAATCAATAACAAAAAGAAGCAGGACGGAAGGGTTGGGGCAACCTGAGCACGTGTCTTTTATTTGTCCACATGAATTCTCATGACTCCACAATCCTCCACTAAAGCTTTAACATTTTAAAAAATTAAAAACGCTTCTAACTAAGCTATTACTACTTGTTCCTTGTCGATGTCTTGTTGCTGGAGGATTTCTTTCTTCAAGCGCCGCTTTTTCGCCCTTTCATTCATCTCGTCGACGTCGTCAGAGAAGAGAGATTGGAAAGTCCCTCCGAGTCGACACAGAGAAATTCTTCTTGGATCGTCCAGACCGACAGTCATATTGTCAAAAGCGATACCAACATCTTCAAGGCTTTCGTCTACCAATGGAACTTTAGCGTATCTCTGGGAAAAGTGAGTGAGAATCGTAAAACCGGCTTTCATCTTTTGGCCTATTTCGATAGCTTGGCTAACAGTCGAGTGCATTTTCATCAGTGCTTCTCCTTTCAGTTCGTCTTCCATTGTTGCTTCGTGCACGAGAATGTCACTTCCTTCGCCAAGTCGCACAAGGTCATCACAAGGCATAGTGTCACCAGAATATGTGACTTTCAGTCCTTCATTCGTCTCCACACAAACTCCAAAAGCATTGGGACAGTGCCTTACAATAGTTGTGCGCATGGATTTCAGTCCTACTTCTGGGAACGAAGATGCAGAGTTATCTCCTGCCGGAGACAATGTGTCCAAAGGAATAAGAGTGTAGGAGATAGTCTCAAAGCAAGTGGAGTACAGATCCAGCCAGTAGCGAATCTGTCTTGGTGCGAAAATGGTAAGGCCAGGATATTGTTTCAGAAGACTTATCAACCCTAAGTGGTGATCTGCATGAAGATGAGAGATGTACACGCCTTTCAAATTAGCTTCGCGGAGGTGTGGGCCGAAGAATCTACTTAGTTGGAGAAGTGTGCCTTCTCCGCAGTCTAGCAGCATCGAAGAATTCTGGTCCACTTGGAGAAGGAAGGCAGACACATTCCTTGTTTTGTTGGGAATAGAGGAACCAGTTCCAAGAAAGACTAGACGAGGGAATGTCGTAATTGGTTGCAGTGATCCTCTTGTCTCCTCCAGTTCTTTTCTTAACTCTTCATCAATCCCTTCCAAGTAAGTTTTCTCTTTGATCTTCAGAACCGACGTACTAAAGCCCATTCAGAATATGTAAATATAACAAATCGACCAACAGTTACTTAATAACTGCGAATAACTTACGCGTCAACGAATACATCAGGTCTGAGGGTCACTTTCAGTCCTGACTCAGCTAAAGTAATAGGCACTTTGTAATCATCCAACTGTTTAGGTCTCCTGTTGTCTCCTTGTTCCAAATCATGAATCAGCCGAGGGAACACATGCGGGTCGACTAAACACAATTTGGTTTGCAGCTTATGCACTGCTTCAGATCCAGAAGGAAAGTCACACAGCTCATTCATAACAAGGTGGTTTGTGGTCGTGTCAAAAGCCTCCATGAAATCTTTGTAACGCTTGTTAAGAAGAACTTCAGCAGGTGTGAAGTGCACAACCATTGCAACTCTAGTTTCTTGCAGCTCCTTTACTTTAGTGCTCACCAGTAGCTCATCCAGATGAGCCAGTGTTGGACATTCAACCACTGAAATTAAAATGTAATTTGTTGATGTTTCTTCTTTCAAGGCAGTTTTTTCAAAAGCTCGTTCGCGTTACTCACCTATAAATACTGGACCAGGGCAGTCAGGACTCCGGACTTCATCAGCTTTTACTACCGTTCCATTGGTAAGTGTGATGTCCATCCCTGATTTCAGCTTGCCCAAGAGCGGCCCTGGGGGGACTCCTCTTTGAATACACCTGTCAATCAGCAAGCTACCCTCTTTCTTTTTTGGTTGGACGATATAGCACATGGATGTTTCAGTAGCCACGTGGACCACAGGAGCTGAAACATCAACAGTTCAAATTAATTATGTTGCTTTTATACTACTTACACATATCCGCTGAACTGGATTTTCAGGCCAAAACATCTACACTTTAACAATAAGGTATTTCAATTACCACTGGCTTGAGGGGGAGTTGGGGGTCTTCCTTTTTTAGCGTGCGAATAATAATCAGTTGTGGGATCCTCCTCAGCAACAACCACTTGGTCTTCTCCGCTTTTCTTTACTTTCAGAGGAATGTAGTCCACACGCAGAATATGATCCTCGAAGAACTTTTCTCCTACGTCACACTCTGCATTAACTACTTTTACTTCCAAGTCCTTTAGCACCACAAACCTTTTTGTGGCACTGAAAAGATGTTCCTGGTGTAGAAAAAAAATCCTATTGTAGTTTGCCTTGATGCGTACCAAAGTTCTTAATTAGTTCGAGAAAAAAACTCAAATTAGAAACAACTTACAAGTCCTTGTGGGGCGTGAACATGAATATCATCAATCCCAATGTCCTGAACAGTTAGAGTAAGTCCTGGGAGCCCTCCAATCCTTTCCCATTTATTCGAAGTAACAAAAATATGCTCCAATTTGGATAGTTTCGTCTTATGTTCGTGCGAAAGTCGTTGAGTTCCTTCTCCGCAGTTGAAGAGGTACCTGGTCTGATCAGTGAAAAGGTACAGAGCTGGAGACGCGCCTCTTCCTCCTGTTCCCAACACTTGCAGTTGAATTACCCCAGGGGGATAATTTGTTTTATTTCCAGGCATTCTCCTGGCAGCTTTCAAAGTCCGCAGATGGTTTGATCTATCTTTGGGCATAGCGAGCAACAGCTCCTTCAGACTATTTGCAGACTTTCCACAAAGCACATTCCACAGCACCCGCATTCACTTCTGAAACGAACCAAAGTTTATCACTAACTATTTTCGACGCCTGCACACAATGACCTCCCCCCTAGGAGACACTTCTAACGGAATAACTCCATTAACAACTTCTCCTCCCACCCCCGATTCTTGCAAAAACTTCACTCTGTCCAAGAGGACAAATAACTCCGACAATCGTTGGATTTTTGACTGAATAAGTAGCATGCGAACCATTCCTTCTATCAAATCTCCTTTTCTCTGAAAGATCATAAGAAAACTAATTTAGGAATAACTCTAAGAGTTTCAATAAAAATTGCTTGCCTTACTTCAGAATGAATTTCTAGAATCTCTTTCTTCTTCCTTTCGTCCACGACAGCCGCAAACACTTCATCAAAAGACTGCACTTCATTTGAGACTTGAATGTCGAACAAAGCTCTACAGTAAACTCGAACCAACTCGTTAGCCACTCCTGCTTGAGCAACAAAGTCTCTTCTTTGTGAAGCAAGTCGTAAGAAGTAAATCGAGTATGGGAAGGAAGAGTTTTGTACACAATTTGACATTGGGAAGTCACTCTCAGCATCAACTTTATGATAGCAGCAAGGAACAAACACAAGAGAAGAGTATCTATTGTCTTCTACAAACGTCCTGAGTGCATTCGGAGTAAGAGATCCACACGCGTGAAGCCCAACAAGACAAACTTTATCACTGCAATCCGTAAATCCTCCCAGTTCTTCTTTCATCGCTGTCGTCAATCGCATTTTAACGTGACTAACTGGCATGTCTTCTTCTACTACTTTCATTGTTTCGTTTCCCTCTACAGCGATCACTTTCTTATTTCCCTCAGCTGCCAGTAAAGACGACAAGTAGCCCTGTCAAACCAAACACACCCACAATTTTTAGTAAGTAGAAACAGAACGAAGTTTCAAAATTAATCGTCAAATGTATTACCATTCCAGCTCCAACGTCAACGTACACGTCAGGTTCATCTCCAAATAACTCATCTCGAATAAATCGGCTAAAATACACAACTTCTTTGAACTTCTTATCCTTCCACCTCTTCGGTCGTTGTTGGGAATCGATCACTGGCGTCTCCACCCATTTCCACAGACGCAGGTTGCTTTCTCCTTCAGCCGTGAGCAAAGCAGCTTCCTCTAGAATGTCTCCCATTTCCATTTCCGATGCCTGCACACATGTAAATATTTTTAGAAATAGAAAATAAATTGTTATAATAAACATTGCCACAAAATTACCTGAAACAGCTCGTGAATATCATCCTCAGGGACTGCGATGGGCCGAGTGGGTGGAGGCACTTGGAGGTGAATGTGAATCATTTTGAAGTCCCACGCCCACGACAGACGGAGGAGGAACTCTGCCGTCTTTGTCAAGTACAAACTCAACCTTGACTCCTCCTCCATTGTCACCTTTTGCCGTTGTTGGAACGTTAATGTTTACTGCTTGTCAACCACGTGGTACGAGTGCAGGGGGAGGTCAATCAACAATAACAGAAATGAACAGTGCTTCCTTACCTCAAATTCCGCTTAACCGTCAAAATGTCAACGTCAAGTTATGAACGATAAAAGTCAACGCGTCTATTATTCACCATGAACGTGAACGTCTATTTATTAATGCAAAGCTAACCCAGCAGCCTCAAGTCTCAAGTGATGCAATATGCAATTGAATGATTCAATGAGCAACGACATGCAAGTGTATCTTCCAGTTCCCACGTCTCACCACCACCGAGCCAAGTTTTGGTTCACCCCAAACAACTTCAGATTTACACTGACACTCACACACCACAGCCATTAAAGTCATAAAAAATCAAGATTCAACTTCATTATCCCTTTAATAGTTTGTATTTTTAAGTCTGAAGTCAACATTTGCTACATCAGTAAACTTATCAATATATATAATCATCGTGTTTTGTATGAATTAAAGTCTACAGTCATATCATCAAAGTACTTCACAAAATAAGTAATTAAAAGTCGGTACAAAAGTCTATAATGTTCATTAAAACAGGGAAGAGTTTGTTTCCTTCTAAAAAAAGTTAGCCATGCGTTGTGTCGTCTTCCACGAAGTCGTAAGCTTTTTCTCTGCTTACGCATTCCACATGCGAAACCTACGAATAGTCAGTTATCATAATGATTACACAGTTTGCATAAAAAGTCCCAAAATATGCGTTGTAGAATTTACTAATCAAAGTCATACCTTGTTTCTAAAAACGACACCGTAAAACTTGTGTGCTTTTTCTAGCAACTCCGGCCTGAAAGTAGTTGTGATGAACTGGGCATCTCCACTTAATTCGTGGATCATATCTGCTACTGCCTTTCTGTGTTGCGCATCCAGAGCCTGTCAAGTGGATATTTTAAGATGGTTCGATATTTTTGTAAATCAACTTGTAGAAACAATTTGTTACCTGATCGATCTCATCGAAAAGATAAAACGGAGCTGGATCACACTTCTGAATGGCAAAGATCAGGGCAAGAGCTACCAGAGATTTCTGTCCTCCAGACAATTGGTTCATTTCCTTCATCTCAGCACTTGCGTTTCCGCTAAAACTCACTCGAATTCCCACTCCAGTGAAATAATCTGAATTGAATCCACTCAGGTTACTTCCTTCCTCCTACAAAAATAGCCATTAGTTTACCATTGGACACTAGAATACACATTAAAGGACTGTGACATTATCATGCTTACAGGAAGCAACTCGACCAATTCGTTCCCTCGGCTTCCAGTTTGCATCACAAGCTGCCCATGCCCACCGGGTACTAATTTCTTGAAGACTTCTGAGAAGTACTTGGTAACTTGCCGGAAAGTGAAGAGAATAGCTTCGGTCTTCTGGTGTTCCAGATGATCCATGAGTTCCTCAATTTTGCCGTACCCAACGTCTAATTCTTCTTTCCTCAATACCAATTTCTCCTTTTGCTCAGAGAAACTCATAAACTGATCCAAAGCCTTTTTGTTAACATGCGCGTACTGCTTTAGTTGCTGATTTGCCTTTTCCAATTGCTTATATAGTTCTTTCAATCCGGTGTTTGTGTACTTGTCGAATGCTTCACTCGGGATCGATCCTAGCTCACGAATTTTCTTTACACATTCACTAACCTTAGACTGAAACGTGTTTTGTTTCGTCGCTAGCTTTTCTAAATCTTTGCTGTCCTCGTTCAGTTTCTCTTGACATTCTCGCTCCTGAATTTTGTATTTTTCCAGGTTTTCTTGCAACTGCTTTAGTTTTCCTTGTGCCTCTTGTAATTTTTTCTCAGCCTGTCCTACTGACTTGTCAAGAGATTTTATTTTACCTTCAACATTCTTCAACTCACTTCGACAGTTATCCAATTCTCTCTTCCTGTCTTCTACGCTGATCTCCTGTAATGCTTGAGTCAACTCATCCCTCCTCCGAATCAAATTGTTATTTAACGTGTTCTCTAATTTGTTCTTTTCTGCCTCTTTTTGCATTCTGCGGGTAAATGTTTCTTTGTTCTCCTTCGTCAAGTTTCTAATTTGATCTGTGAGAATGTCCACTTCCTTTTGGTCAGTCACAGAAAGACTTGAAAGTAGGTCCTGATGTAACTCAGCCTCAAATCCTTCCTTTGTGGACTGCAAAGCCTCCAAGTTGGACTTCAGCTGATTTAATGATCGCTCTTTTGAAGATCGGGACCTATCGATGGATTGGATCTTTTCCTTCGACAGTCGAATGTCCGTCTTGACTTTGTCGAAGGTATCCCTTAATAGAGAAATAACTTATTTACTATCTGTCTAATTCAAATGCTCCTTTACTAGAAAGCATACTATAAGTACCAAATTAATTGATTTAACTCACTTAATTTTTGAATTCTTCGTCTCATTTTTTTGTAGCTCTGCGCCAATCTCTTTGATCTTTTCTTCTATCGAGTACAACTCATTCTTAAGATCCGCCATTTCACCCTCCAAGTCTTTCTTTTCTTGTTGAAGAGTAGATCGTCGTTTCTGGATTTCCAGAGAAGAACGACTCGTATTGTAATAACCACCTGAGAAGATCAAACTTTGTTGAGATATTGCATATACGACATACGTATACGAAATTTGAAACTCACCAGTAAGAACACCCCTAGAAGCAACTTTGTCTCCATCAAGAGTTACACAATCAAATCGGTGTGATTTGGCCGTTTTCACAGCAGCCTCAAGTTCTCGACAGATAAGAGTTTTTCCAAAAATATGACGCACAGCTTTATCGTATTTTTCACTGTACTTGATCACTCGAACCATCTCGATGACATTCTACAAGATTTTATCTTATGACATTTACGATAAAATAGATTTTTATTCACAGGAAACTACAACTTACCGGGTCCTTCGGGTACTGAACATTCCCAACCATAAGCCGATTTAGAGGCATAAAGTTCACTTCTCCGGGGAGCTTTTGCTTGTTAAATTCTTTGAGTATCATTGAACCAATTTCATCCGTCTCCACGATGTGATAGTACAACCTGAGTTTTCACATTAACATATTATTATTTAAACTTGTCGATTCCAGAACAGATACTAATCAACCAATCTAATCTAACCTTTTTCCAGCTGTGACTTCGACTGCTGTTTCTGTTCCTTCATCAGCTCTGATGTTCTCGAGGACAAGTCCATGATATCCTTCTACTACGTGCTGCAAGTTGCTTCTGTGCTTGAACGAGTCTAAAACTTGAAGAATGGAATTTCTACCGTTAAAGATTTCTCGACCTGCCATCGACCGAAACTCTCCTTCACACTTAGTTAATTCTTCGTTTTTCAAACTCAATTTTTGTTGCAGGGAAGATTCTTTTCGCCACAATTCACTGCAAATAGTCATTCATTAAATTACCAAGCAAACCTTTCGATCGAATTACATATATTTTTATCAATCCAACAAGGCGTACTTTCTGTCCGAGTGATGAGCATCTCTTTGCTTTTTGAGTTCGTAATATCGCTTGTTGTAGTCATCAATACTTGTCTTGTACGACTCGATTTCACCAGACATTCTTTCAACTTGCTCTTCCAACTCAACCTTCTTTTTGGCATCTGTATCCAACTCCTTACTGAGTCGCTCTATATCTTCGTGTTTATCTTTAATTCTTTTATTTAGCATCCTGAAATAGACAAAAATGCCGATTTGTTAATATACGCCACACTTCATTTCTATTCGGTTCAACAGCTGGAAAATAATCAAATCACTCACTTCAACTCTGATGTAATCCATTTGTCTCGCTCATCCTTTGTTGTAAACTGAGATCCACGTCCTTGTTTTGCATACAGTTCCTTTCGTTTCTGTTCTTTCAATGCCAACCTGCAAATAACAAGGTTAAATTAACCACTGAATACAGAGTTAATTTAATTAATTAATCTTTATCATTCACGTACTCCTTGGTTATCGTCTCCTCGCGCTTTTTAAGTTCCTCGTACTCTGGCTTAACTCTCCTTAACTCTTCTTCCTTTTGTTTGATGGTAGCTACCAGCTTATCCAATTCTTGCTCGGCTCGTTTTTTGGAGTTTTTGTCGCCACTCATTTCTTCGTCCAAATCTCGTTCTCGATTTTCAAGTTTTGTCTTAATTAAAAAGATATCCGGTATTAAACATGCAATTATACTCTCAAATTGTTATCTCAATCACAATAGTCACACCCAAGATTTCAAATCATACCTTCTCCATCTGCAATTGTTGCAGCTCCATAAGAATTCCCCCTTTCTCCTCCTTACAGGAGTTGACATTACTTCGCATCTCCTTCAATTCTCTGCTGGCATTCTTTGCTTGTTTTTCTGCTTCCCTAAGTTTAGACCTCAGGTGTTCACTTCCCTCTCCAGATCGCTTTCTTCGTGACTCTAACTCTTCTAGTTTCTTTCTAGCGTCATTGAGTTCCCTGTCATAAATGGTATACTCCAGTGCTCGACGCTTTTTATCCCATTTCTGGTACTCTTTCAATTCCTCCTTTTCTTCTTCTAATGTCTTCAGGCGATCTTCGATGGTTTTCAGGAATTCGTCAATCTTTTCCTTTTTTCCTTCCGTCTCTGCATTTTCAGTTAACAATCTCATTAAAGTAAACTTTTTAATTTTATAATACAAATTAAATATATTTTTAAACACATACCTTTTAGGATTGATTTAGATTCTTCCTTCCTCTCATCATAGACACGAGTTCCAGCAACCTCTCTCAGAAGTTTGAGGCGGTGGCTATCTGGAGCAGTAGCCATTTGATTGATCTTTCCTTGTTTCACGATGTAATAAGGATTAGACCGTGAAAATCCCGCAGACTCGAGAAGATTCACCACATCGTTCCTAGGAACCATCTTCTTATTTAAAAAATACTGGTCCTTCTTCGCTCCAATCACTCGACGCAAGAACACCTCTTCCCTATCGATCTGAAGCCACACCACAAATCATTTTACTCCCAAGTTCCTTGAATACTAAATCAATCTCTCTCCATTAGACTCACAGGAAACCTCCCATCAGCGTTATCGAAAATGATCTCCACAAAACCCGTGAGAACTTTAGGGCCTGTTCCCTCGTGAAGCAGAGACTGCCTCTGCTCTGGCCGTAAATGACTGAACTCATCGCTCAACACGAACTGGATTGCTGAAATTAAAACCAAAGCTCACAATAACAAACCCTTCCTTGTTTCCAACATTAGAAATTCTTGTCTTCTCGCTCACCATAAAAGAAGTTAGACTTCCCCGATCCATTTCGCCCGACTGCAAAAACAAATGCAACAATTTACAGAATTTTCAAAACCACATTTTCCTGAAAACATTCGCAACAATGAATATTTTAGGACTATAACTATTAAAAGTACAAACTACAAAGGAAAACAAGCTTACCGACAACATTGTGTCCCTTATGAAACGGCTCAACAATGGTTTGTTCTCTGTAGGACTTGAATCCCTGGATGATAACCTGTTTGATATGCATCCCGTCTCCGTCTCTCCGCTACGTCAACAGGACACAATAAAAGTTGACGTGTGACGTCGAGTGACGGTGGTGGTGGTGATGGGCGCCTTCTGCCTCTCTAGTTGGTTTGTTGACAGCGGGAAAGGCGGGAAATCAAACTATGTCTCACTTTCCCCGTGGGAGGACACACGTCACTCCACAATGAACACGATGTGACGTGACCTCCTCTCCTCTGGTTTCACTTTCAAAAGTTTCTTCGACACTTCCACTTGTCTTCCATTTACAAATAAGACTGAATAGATGACCACGACGACATCAATCATCATGAATTCGCCGCTGCACGCCCAGCAGCCACAGTACTCAGCTATGGTATACAAAAATAAAATAGAATAATATAGAGGTCGACGAGTGGTTTTTGAATTCTGAGATTATGACTTGATGATGACGTACATTTTTGTCATTCAGACAGGACTGATGTACGTCTTCAACGTGATTGTGGGCACTGGAGCTTTGGCGATTCCAGGTGTGTTTGCGAAATCTGGAGTTGTACTTTCATCCCTGGTTCTTGTAGCATTTGCGTTTGTGAGGTAACGAGAAGGTCACACAGTCTGTTGTTATTACGTCATCATAATTAGTCATCATCATGTTTTCTTGGTCTTATGCTTGAAGCTACGTGACGGTGACTTGGATGGTTGAAGCGATGTCGATTTCAAATGCCTTAAAGAAGAGGAGAGAAGGAAGGAGTGTGAACAGACAATATGATTCTTCGGATGACGAAGGGGATGAAGATGATGGCCTTCTAGGAGGAGGTGCGTCTTCGGACGAAGTCTCGTCTCTGTTGCATGCGTATGATTTTGACATTACCGAACGGATTGAAATGGTAACTTCATAATTCAAGTTGACTTAAGTTTTTCGAAATACCTCAAGAAAATCTTCTTATCTTTTGACATTTCTTCTTATCTTTACTTTCTCCTGCACAGGGTACCTCGGGATCACAATTCTACCCACGACTGAAAGTATTCTTTTACGTGTGTCTCATCGTGTACCTTTATGGAGATTTATCTATCTATATAACGGTTGTCAGCAAATCTCTGCGTGATGTCGTCTGTACGAATGGAACTGAATTTTCTCCTTGCTTCGGTGAACCAGATTCTACAACCTTTGGACAAGGAATCGATCGCTCAGGAGCTTATAGACTCTTCACTGTTTTATTCACCGCAACCATCGGACCTCTTGCCTTTTTTAACGTATCTAAAACCAAATACATTCAAATGAGTACAACTGTCGCTCGATGGGCAGCGTTTACGCTCATGATAACCCTCTCCATCATCAGAATCAGTTCTAAAGGATCAAACCACCCCCATCCACCTCTCGCAAACTTCTCCGATCTTCCTTCACTCTTCGGTGTGTCGATCTACTCGTTCATGTGTCACCACTCCCTCCCGTCCCTCATCACCCCCATAAAAAGGAAGTCACTCCTCCCTACGCTTTTCCTGTTGGACTACCTTCTCATCACGGCATTTTACCTTCTTCTTGCCATCACAGCTTCCTATGCCTTCTCCTCTATTCCGGACCTCTACACCCTCACCTTCATCTCCACAGAACATCCAATCATATCCCTATTCCTGGGGCTATTTCCACTCTTTACACTTTCTTCCTCTTTTCCCATCATCGCAATCACCCTGAAGAACAATTTGCGAGCTATATTCGTTCCAGCCTCTGCTCCAAACACTTCTGCCTCCAACCTTCTCTTCACGACCATTACAATCATTCCTCCTTTCCTCGTTTCAGTTTTTGTCTCCAATGTGCAGCTTCTGGTTGGATTTACCGGAGCGTTTGCTGGAGCCCAAATCCAATACGTCATCCCAGCTCTTCTTGTAGTCGCAGCGAGAAGTTCAATCAGTCACGCCCGCGGATCCCCTCACGCTAGTCCCTTCCAGTCCAACATGTGGATCGCGTTCGTCCTTCTGTGGACGGCAACCTCAACAGTTCTGGTTTTGTTCCATCTCATCAAGTGACGACGTGTCGTGTCGACGTGTGTCACCTTGAGTCGTGCTTATCTTTTAATTAATACCATGACTGGTGAATAATTCATGCATAGATGCCAAATAATTAAGTCGAAAATTAATAATTATTTTTACAATAAATAAGACGTGTACTATTTTGAGCAAAAACGAGTTTTATTGGCAAAAAAAGCTTTTCTGGCTGCATTTGAATGCTGCACTGACTACAAAAGTACAAAGCACCACACACCACACAATAGTTAACTTTACTTTTTGATGATATAAATTAAGTAAAAAATTTAGAAACTTGTCTTGTCGTCAGGTTTTGTTGTATCAAAAAGTAGTGAGAAACTAATTGTAATAATAGAGATTCAAAATATTCAGCCTTACTTAAGTACAAGATGCTCTAAGATTCAAGTATTATTCATTATTGTGTTGTTCTCCTTCAGACTAAATAATTATGGTAACCGGTTGCAGTTGCTGCATCAAGAAGCGAAGATTCTGTGTCTGCTGCAGCACTCGTGAAAGCAATTCTCCTGCTACAGCAGAGGAATCTAAAATTCCCAAAGAGTATTTTTATCAGCGTTGCTCGCCGCGAAGGCTCCATTCTTCTCTGAATTCAGATAAGTTCCATCCTGCGTTTTAATCGCGATGCGAGTTGGTTCACGAAGTTCCAAGTAAAACTTTGTAGCTCCTGATTTTTCACTATCCATTGTCACCTCTGAGCCCGACACGGTCCAGTATGTCGAGGTAGTCGGCCCTTAACATAAAACAAAGGTAATTCATTATCAACTATATGGTTGGTTTTGCAGCCTGACCGTATCTTTTGAGGGCAAGCGGTGACCATAAATCACAAGAAATAATGGCACCTTCACTCATACATTCCTCTTCTCAGAGATAAAGCAACCAATTAAAGATAAACAGAGCCATTAGGGAAGTGAAGTTAGGCTGATTGCAATTAGAGATATAGTGAGAGGTGGTGAGCACGAAGCATGAAGGATGATGTTCGGCTTACCCCTAAACAGCACTAGTCCGTTAACGTCCCTCTCCACGCGGATGGTTTCATAGTTGGCCTTGTTGCACTCAAGCCGTGACCGGTTGCATCCCACATACCCCTGCTCGCACTTTAGGACCAAAATCGGCCTGAAAACGCCCACGAAACCGTCATTTATCATTTTATGCTGTCACAAGTTATGAATGAACTTTTTTAATGAATGACTCATGAAAGTGATGAATGAACGTACCGGTTGATGAGATAGAAGAAAAACTTGCTCGACTCTTCAGGGGCGTCGTAATTTGCATACAAGTGCCCTGACCTTTTCGCTCCAACGTACTTTCCGTTTGAAACTGACTTGAAGCTGACAGAGCCGTCTTCCAGCCATTCCAAATTGAACAACCCTGAAGGAGTTCTACAAGCAAATAGGTGCGTCAGCTCAGATTCTTGTACACTTTTCAATTCTAACATTCATCAGGTCATCAATGATGCACAAACCTTCCTTCACAGTTGGCTTGCACTCCTGCAGAAGGAGAGAGCGACCAATACTTGTCCTGCATTGTTCGAATGTACCATGACTTTGATCCCTCTTCAAACTCCAGTTGGAACGTCTCACAATTTGAAATCTCTTCTTGATTCGCTGTCACATCAACTCCTAAAAGTAAAATCAAAATGATAGTTGTCAATACCGAGCGAATGCAAAACACCTCTCAATGAATTATACACTGAACAAGCACGTAATCACAGTACCTTGTTTGGTGGAGACATATCGGGAGTTGAGAGCAGCAACGAAAGCTGCTTGAGGAAGTGAATCCTCCAGAATAAAGAGCTCATCTTTGGTCACTGTGTGAGACCGTGTCTTCAACACAGCCTTAGACCCAATAGGGGCCAAGTACAATCCACGCAAATCCCTCATCGCCATTTGCCCATTGTGATATTCAATCGAAAACTGTGTTTCCTGCGACCACGTCGTCTACCCAATCATAAGTTAATTTAAGCCAATCTTCTGAATCTTGACTACATATTCCTAAGATAATGTCGAGGTGTCTTTACCTGGAGTTTTCCTTCTCGACCCAAATACCCTCCAGCACTGGAATGAACGCCATAAGTTCCCGAATCCTCTCTAAACTCGAGAGTGAACAACGTGTCTGCTCCCCACGGGACATTGGCATCCACGTAGATTTCATCTTCCCCTTCAGCCAAGTGTGCATACCGCTTCCTTCCAACAGACTTCAGTGTTACTTGAGGTCGAGCAGCCAAATGAAGCGTCCACAGCTCAGTGGCAGTTGTGGCTTTTGGTGCAGTGCATGTCAACTTATCAGCCGTGGCTGACAAGTAATACCCCCTGGAAACATTCTTCAATGTGCACTTGCCTGGAAACATTGGATTCCTTAGATTATACGACCACAACAAGTAACCCCACCAACACCACCAACACCCATCGACCGGATACTGAGGTTGCGGATCATGTGGGGAGATGTTAATCAGAGCATAAACAATAAGTAATTAGTACCTCGCTCATAAGCCATTTCAAATGCGGCCGTGGCATCGGGTTCATCGATGTCACAAGTGACGTTGCCGAAGGAATCGACGGCCAAGTACTTTCCCAGATGGGACTTGAGAAGAATCACTTCTTCGGCTCCAGAACTCCCAACCACACCTGCCGGCTCCAACCGCCATGTCTGCTTCTTCTTCAGCGAAATTCCGTTCGCGTTGATTTTGAAACCGAAGGTCTCGGCAGTCAAGTACTTGTGGGAGCCGTTTATCAACCCCAACTGCCACATGTCCCCACACGGCCCCACAGACATTCTCTGCCGCATTTTGAATCACAAAAAACAATGAGACGAGAGTGACAACAACAACAAGGGACGAGAAGAATAGGAGAGCGAGAGAAGACTCGTTGACAGATGAGAGAGAGTGGATTGCGCAAGTATTGTAGAGGAGTACAAACTCACCTGAGATGCGAGGAGAGGGAGAGATGAGAGCTGAACAAGTGAAGGCAGCGAAGAAAAAATGAAGAATGAAGAAGAAGATGAGTTTGGTGGTCGGTGAGTGAGTGGCGGATGTGTCTTCACACTCCCTTAACCTGCCTATCAGACTATTTCATTACACTCCGTTGCACACAACACCGACCTTTATTCACACACAATTTGCCAAAAATCATCTTCATATCTTAAGAACCAAGTGAAGAAGCTGCAGAACAACTTCACTTCCCCCCACTTCGCTTGAAGTAAAAGTCGATTCCTCGTTGTTGCTGCTGATGTTGCTGGTGTGTTGGCTTTCCTCCTCGACCCCCCATTCTCCCCGATTGACCGTCCCACTCTTTAGCGTGGCATACGGGGGACTTGGGATAATCTCCTAGTCGGCTTGTCAGATGAGGAAACCTCCACGGCATGTGCACTTCAGTTCCAGTAATACTTCTTAACTCCGGAATCCACAGGCGGATGTACTCTCCCTATAATATATTTACAAGGGTTAATTAATAAGCTAAAAATATGTATTCTCATTAAGGAAGGTCCAGTCTTGCACAAAGCAAAGCACACCTGCGGATCATAATCGATTCCTTGTTTAATTACGTTGAACTTCCTCCCTTCTCTGGGATCGTTCCCTACGCCAGCTGAGTAATTCCAATTACCATAATTACTGCACACGTCATAGTCAACCTGAGATATATTCAACATTTCATTCATTGCCAAACTAGTTCCCGTTTCTTTTCATGCAATCATGCAATGTGCGTGTTAATTTCAATTATACCAGCGCTGACTCGAACCATTCTGCACCCAATCTCCAATCGATTTTCAAATCTTTGACAAGAAAGCTAGCAACATTCTGTCGTCCTCTATTACTCATCCAACCCGTGTACAACATCTCACGCATATTTGCATCTACAAAAGGCACTCCCGTCTTTCCTTCTGAAAGTTCATATAAACTGCCATTTAGCTTTCACTCCACTAATTTTCTAGTTCAATGTTTCGTAGAATTCTATTATCATTCAAATACTCACCCTTCCATTTTTGGAATTTGTCCATGTCAACTTCCCACCGTATTTTGTCTCCTTTAATTCCACCAGGGAAAAATACTTTACGGCCTTCCATCCAACAGACAAATCGAAAATAGTCCCTCCACAAAAGCTCAAACACTACCCAATAAGTTGAGTCATTTTTCACAACATCTTGTTCATATTTCTTCAAGTCAAAATATATCCTTCTAGGTGACAAGCAGCCCAAGGCTAGATATGGTGAAAATTTTGTTGAATATTCTGTTCCAACGAGTCCGTTTCTTGTTTCTTTGTATTTCTGAACAGCGTTGGAAACAAATAAGTAGGAGTTCAAGCGATTCAGGCCAGCAGTCTCTCCACCCTCAAATGGAAATGCAGAATGTTCATGGCAGCTTTGTTCTGGATCACCTGCAAAGAGTTCCAGCAGAATTTTAATGAAGTAAAACTGTTGAACTTAACCCTCACCTTTATTGTGAAATCAGCATAAGTATGACTTACGACAGATATCCAAGAACACAACGTCTTTGTTCAGTTTTTCATACAGACCATCAGGAGGAGAAGGAAACTTAGTCGGTGCATCCATACAACCTCTGATCTTCGTCTTGTATTCTACTATCTTACGGAAATCTGTGTACGTTCTAGGTGTCCTGAAACCATCAAAAATTGGCTTCTTGATTAAAAACATGAATTCGTTTCAAAACCCGACGATTTGTTCGTATGAACCATTTACTTTGTTTGAGGATCGAATGACATGTCCTTCGGATGATACAATGAAGCTCCCCACATCGCTTGATACGTAATGCCTTTCTCCTTACAGAAAGTTTGAACACTCGCCTCCACATCGATCTCCTCCTGGGTAACTTCTTTATGATACGTCACAGCACTTATGGGAAACTCATTATGAATCGCTGCAATGAGGTCCTCTGGTCGTCCTAACTTCGTCACCAACTTCCTGAGAATAAAACATATAACTAACAATAAAACAATTAAGTAATGTATCCGTATTTATCGGTAATCAGGCTTACGCACCCTCCTCTTTGTTCCAAAGACGCTCTCATATCCTTCACCGATTCCAGCAAGAATTTTGCTCTGAAGCCCCCACACTTCGGAAACTTGAAGTTATGAGTCCCTTCCGTCAACTGTCTCGGGTCAAATGCATACAGCGCTGTCACTCGTTGTCCATTCTTCACGCACCACGTCACACACTACGCCAAAGTAAGCCACAGCTCAATTCAAAATCTTCAATCACGAACTAGAAGAAGACCCTTACCTCATTGTCATGAAGTCTTAAATCATTCCTGATCCAGTACACAACATGCGGCACCTGTTTTGACGTCGACATGCTGCGTACAAACACGACAAAGTCAACGGCAGTCCGGACACGACAGAATTTCATGCACGTGAGTTCACTCTGTTGTGATGAGTTCGTCTTTGTTCAAGCAGCCGCGCGGCAATGTTCACTCTACCTGGAATGTCTCGAGTTGAGCTCACTCAAAATCGCTCGCTCTTCGTAATACTAGTATTATTATTTTGATTTTGATTTCCTAAATTATCTCGTTTCCGACAAAATTACCATCATTTATTCGAACAAAAGAAGAAGATCGCCTCTTCAAGCTGAAGTCCTTGTGTTTAAAAAATTCACAGGGTTTATTAATATTCTCAAATGTCGATTGGAAGTTGAAGCACAAAGAATCAACCTTAATCTTCTGTATTAATTTAACGAGGTAAGTTTCATACTTTCATACACTTTGTTTTTATTGCCAAACATTTCATTTCCAGAAGAAATCGCTGGAAACTTTGTCACAGCCTGAAACACTTCCCCACACATCACATTTACTCATATTCCATACTACCTGACTTCTAGTAATTCTAGTTTAGTAGATTTATCAGTTTCAAGTTAAATGTCAAACACTTTAAATAGCAAATACCTTTTGGAAACCCTAAAAAAGTCACATTAATTTTAAAATTGTAATCTAAACTGACTACACGACAAACTACGCCTTTCCATCATAAGATTCTCGAGCTGTAAACAAGTACAAACTTACAAACATCCATAAACAAACGTCATAAGTTATGGCTTTGTCATGTGTATGTATTTATCGATCATCATGATTATCATGAAGTCATCCGTCACGTCACACACTTGACATTACCACGATACCCCTTGCCCATTCATCTTATGTTGTTTTCATCTCCTAATCTCCTCCTCTACCAATCATCCATGAATATCATAACGATTACCAAGTAACCTTGTACATCTCTCGAGTCTCGAGAGAATGAAGAACTATAAGAACCCCTTTAGAAGTTTTAGCGATGGCGATAAGGAAAGGAATAAAGAGTCCCAATGCTCAAAATGCTCATGTCACATCTTCAGAGTGGTACATTTCCATTAATGGGAGTCTTAAGGTGCCCCTCCAATCTTCTCCAGCATCTTCGTCCTCTTCATCTTCTGCTGCTACTTCTCCAGTCATCTCTGAAGAAATGTGTCTCCCCTCCTCGCTCTCTCCCAAAGGTTATCTCGTTAGCAAGAGGTTATCTCTCCATAATTCAATCTCCTCACTTGCTCTCCTTCCTTCCATTCCTCATCTTCTTCCTTCCATTATTCTCTGTGTGTCTTCACAAAAATCAGTTCATCGAACGGAGTCCTCGTAGCAAAGTGGTTGAGCAACTTTTTCTCTCCTTCCGGTACACAATAGGAGACGAAGAAGAAGAATAAGAAGAAGGTCTTGATTGCGAAATCTCACAGGTGATTCCTCCATCTCCTCTCTTCTTACACTTCCCTCATCATTTCAGATGGTGCTGTTGGTGGGAGGAACAAGGGTTGACGAAGTCCCTGGGGATTCCCGTGCCCTCTATGCCCTTCCAGGCCTTAAGGAAGCTGGAGCCCAACTTGCTTCAACCCTTCCGAAACAAATCGGGTCTGTTGGCGTCCTTTACGTATCTCAAAGGGAGTTTGCTGTTGTCTCTCCTCATGACAGTAAGGATCTTTATTGTTATTCATCCTCACAATTTTTACTGTTCTTCGTGAGTCAACTTATTGATGTGTGCCTTACAGAAAACATCAGTGTGGTCGGTACGGATGACTGTACAACGTGTCTTGCAGTTGTCCTAAGGCATCCTGGTAAGTCGTTGTAGCATCATTTGTGGTGTTATGTTTGTACCTTGTGTACTTGGATATGAAATGAATGTTATGTTATCTGAATATCTGCAGCGTCAGGAGCTGTAGCAGTCGGTCATCTTGAGTCGAAATGTGTCGACGGATTCTCTGCAATGATCAGCAGGTGAGATCACATTACCCCGTAACACAGTAGCTAGCCTATCTTCATCTTCCTACCTGAGATACTTAATTCGTAGTATTTGGTAGTCTTCGAATTCTTAGCTTACGGAAATACTCCGCAGATTGAAAACTAACGAGATTTAAAAAATTTTAATAGATTGTCAGATGCATCCCTTGGGTACTTTGACCAAAGTCCAGTTCACATGTACATCGCTGGGTCATTCAGCGATTCTAGAAGATACTCTGAAGATGTCATTTACAATTTACTCCGTAAGTAAATGACTATTATTACATACGGCTAAATTATCTCAGTGTTATCAAATTAACTAACCAAGTGGATTTCATTGAGATTTGTAATTTGTATTGTACTTTCAGATTATGTGAGTAAAGATCCCACGTACGAAGTAGAGCTCGTCTCAGCGTGTGTAGGAGACCTCAACACAATCCTACGCGGTGATGTTCCTTGCCCGATCATTTACGGACTCGGCGTGAATGTCAAAACAGGGGAAGTGTTCCCTGCTACCTTTCTCGATAAAGGACCCGATATTCCTCTCCGGCATGCAAGACTGTTCACAGGACTGCATCACGTAAGTCTCCTTTTCCCCCATTTTTCGAACAAATCCTGGTTTCTGTATGGTACCATTGTACCTTCATACCTGTGTACTTAGTCTTACTAGTGTGCGTGAAACAATGATCTTTTAATTTAGATAATTGAAATATACGACTATTCATCCGGTCTCCTTCGTATTGGGCCTTTCCACTACGAACCAATGAGAAGCGCCAGTATATTCCTCCGAGAATCAGATGACTTTATTCTGCAGAACTTATCAACTTCACCAGATGTAGAGCCTCCGCATTTCGTCAGTCAGGTGAGACTAAAACAACCTAGTTCTTGGAATAATTTAGTTTTGAGTCTTCTGTATGTAATCTGGATTTCAATACTTTATCATTAGATTAAGGATACCCTGAAACACATTCAGGAACATCCGTTTCCAGAGATTACCGTATGGGTGGACAACCGTCCACGTTACTACCGAAAAGAAGACACGGGACAGTGGACGCTTGTCACTTTCGCTAGATTTGAATGAAACTCAACAGTGCCAAAAAACCAAACGACCTAAGACAATCCTCCGAAGTTTTAATATGATTACCTCCACGTTTATTGTACATAAAAAAGTTGTTGCTCTTTATAAACGCATTCCCAACTACACCGAAAGATATGAATGAGTTTTTAATAAACACGTGAATTTTAAAGAATTAAAGAAAAGGACTATTGATTAGTTAGTGACCGCGGTAGAGGACGAGGCTTGAGAAGGGCCTGCACTGTTTGGACCGGTATTCAGATGTCTGTGAACCATCTCTTCCTTGTTGATGAGGTGAGTGGCATTGGAAATGAGACCCATCAGTTTTTCCAGGTTATTTGCCCATTCGTTCAAAGCTTCGCTAGGGTCTTTGGTTTTCAGGAAGGATACAACTCCACTAGGACGATCAATGCGTCCAGTAACAGTTCCGGTGGTAATCATGTTGCACAAGAATAATTCCACTTCCTGAAACGCGAACATAAGAAAATCCACATAACATATACAGAAGATTTAACAAGTCTACAGCGTAGTGGCCAAAATTATTCAGGCACAGATGGATTATAATTTTTTAAACACGCACCTCCTGTTTTAGATCCAGCAGCTGCGACATTCTAGTGAGAGACACTCGTGTGTAGTATTTTGCCATAATTCGAATGTTCTGCAATTCAATCAGTTGCATTTAAAATTTGGCACACTAAGATCGAACGAAAATTAAGTAGACATTCTAGACGTACATGTTCAACAACACGATCCTTGAAAGTCTTCCATCGTTTGAGGCCAAATTCACTCTGGTCGAAAATGGTAGTATTTTGCTTTAGCACAGCTTCATACTCGCCGCAAAGCTCAGTCCAGTTGATGAGTTCTTGGTTTTTAAACCGCTCAAGAAGGGCCCTATGCAAAATAAATAAAAAAATATAAGAGATTTTTACTACAAAACAGGCATTGACACTATGAAACTTACTTGTGCATTGGAATCTGCTCAATGAGCTTGTCTGCCAGAAGACGGTGAAGAAGATCTGACTGTTCGTTGTCAAAAGGACTGAGCAGATTATAAACTACAGCATTTCTAAGCAGCTCCTTCCGCTCCTCTTCATTCAGAATACCTTCTTTTGGGACAGCCAACATTGCTCGGTAATGACGACAGATGTTCAAGTAATTTCCTTCGTGTTGATCCATTTCAACCATCAGCCTGATTAGAAGTACAAGGAACAGTATTGATTATTGAATCTCAACATATTCTTTATCTTTACACATAGCAGCTGCCTTGAAGCAAACTTACTTGTAAAACTTCATTTTCAGTAGGTGAGTTTCTTCATTTTCAAAGAACTTCACATTGATCTTCTTCGAGATAATTTGAGTTCGAATGTAGTCATTTTTTGCAAGGCAATAACGCATCTGCTCCAAAATCAACTCTACCTACAAATGCACATAATGACATATTTTATTGTTAGTTTCACTCGACTAATTACACTTTGAAGTTGGGACTATCGCAGCATAAAAACGCACCTTTTCAGTTCGTTCCATAGACCCATAAGTCTCTACTTGAAGTTCTTGCATGAAGTTAGCAGCAGCGATGATGTCGCCTTCCTCCTCCTTCATCTTCGCCAATGTGTACGTCAATCGGGCACGCTCACACTCTACGTAAATCTGTTAAACCAGATGACCATCATTAGTTCATCAGCAGCTTCAGCAATTCATTAATTCATAGTTCAATAATTTGCTCATTTGAAGCTTACCTTGCCCTCGGTGACCGCTCTAAGCGTGTCAATCAGTTGGTACTTGAGTTCCTTTGTAGGAAGTTGATCGATGTACTCAATTCCTTGACCCACCATCTTAACCACAGCGCCTTTCAGCTGACCCCTACGCTTGGCAAGCACGTTGATGTTCTCATTCAGCAAGTCCCATTTCTTAGCCTCGAAGCAAAGTCGCACAACAGTGACAAGAATTCGACCAGTCGACAACATGTCTCCTCCCACTCGCGCCTGCTTCTCTATCGAAATCAGCTCTTCAATCGCTTTTGCCAAATCGGTCTTCGCCAACGCTTCCACTATCGGCAACTTTTCGTCCACCATTGCCGAGTGGTCCACCTCCATCTTCACCTCCGTCGTCGCTGGGGTTAAGTTAATTTCCTTCTCCATCTTATCTTCCAATTTACGATAACTTCACTCAATTTTAAACACAAGTTTGCTTTGCGTTGAATTCTCGACCTGAAATCTTGGAAAATGACAACTCAAATGCACTGACAGAATGATTGTGTGAAAAGCGGGAGTTTGAATTTAGTGCACTGGGAGCAATGCTTTGGGGCACTGTGAGATAATATTTTATATTTTATAGCTCTATTTCTATTTTCTGAATTTTGTTTTCCTAGAATTTAAAGATGATTCAGTTTTGGAAAATATGCTGCAGATCACATCAATCGACTTCGGTTTCCAAAGACAGGTGCAATAGACAAAATGCAGCAAGAATGAATGTCCCAGTGCAATTTGCTGATTAGTCAGAATGGAACGCATAAAAACGAATTTTATTTTTTTTGTATATTTCATTTTCGAATAATAACATGAAGGCCGGACATCCTGTCAAATGTCAGCATTTTGATTATTTCTTAACAATTCTTATAACATCTTCGTCGTGCATAACATGATGAGCTCCAACACGCTGTGGTGAGTACTTGGTGCTTGTTCCTGTAATACAATAAAATTTGCTCATCAATATAAAGAAATATTAGGCTGCGTTATTTGCTTTTGATTTCAGAAAACGGCAAACTGACCCCACACAAGACCATATTTCAAATCCGCGGCGATAGAACGATGAATAGAGTGGCAAACATGTTCTACAGTACATCCCTTCCTGAGAATAAGGCCGTCTGAAAAATCTGGAGGCTCTCCAGGTTTCTTTGTATAAACGCGAATTAAGGATAAGTATTCCCACAGCACTTCGAGAAGATAATCCAGATTCAGCTTCATATTGCAGCTGCATGAAGTAATTAAAATCTTATTTAGTAAGAAGTGTCATCAACAAATAGATAATACTGTATCGTCATCCCATCAAAAAACATTACCTCACAACAACTGTGTTTGGAAGCCTCGCGATTCGATCAACTTCTTCAATGGAAATCTGATCTATTTTGTTATACACGTAGAGACAAGGCATGTACATTCGGTTTGCACAGATGACATCAATCAACTCGTCAGGAGTACAATCTTCCCTGAACAAAACCTAAGTTATAGAGAAAGTAATTTTAGAACTAATACCACCCTGAATTTATAGTAGTTCTGTACAACAGAAGATAAAACTATGGCTTACCTCAGCATTAAAGATTTTGTATTCATGTAGGATCATTTGCACGAGCTTTTCATCAATTCGCGAAAGAGGACAAGTCGAATTGAACGATAGACCACCAGCCTTCTTTTGCTTGAAGTAGATATTAGGTTTCCTCTTATTGAGACGAATTCCAACAGCTTCCAACTCAGCTTCCAATAAATTTCTCTGTACATCCCCTTTGGTTGCATCCAACATCATTAACACAACATCAGCAGTTCTTGCAACAGCAATAACTTGTCTTCCTCGTCCTACGCAACACATTTGCCAATATTAGTAACAAATCATTAGATATATAGAAATCTCTGTCTTATAAGACTGAGATCGAACCTTTTCCTTGAGCAGCGCCTTCAATAATTCCAGGAAGATCGAGTAACTGGATATTCGCCCCCTTGTACTCGATAACTCCCTGCGAACATAAGCCAACAATAATCAACAACCGTAATACTACCACAATATAATATAAATAAGCACGATATGAATACTTACAGGAATGCAAGTAAGAGTTGTGAATTCATAAGCAGCCTGTTCACTCTCCGTCGTCGTGATTGTCGAAAGTAATGTCGACTTTCCAACAGAAGGAAATCCAATAAGGGCCACTCTAGCATCGCCGCTTTTGAGTACATCAAATCCTTCACCCTTCTCTCCTTTCTTTCCCGTAGGCTCCAATAGTTGCGTTCGGTACTTCGCTAACTTTGCCTTCAACACTCCCAAATGGTATTCAGTAGCTGCAAGACAAAATCAAACAACAAAAGTCACCCATCCGTCCATAAACCAAACTTAGCCCTTACTACTCTCATAACTCACCCTTATTCTTCTGCGTACGCGCGATTTCCCTCTCAATCTCGGCAATCTTATCGAGAATCCCCATCCTGACGGTACTTCGATAAGCCCAGCCGTACCGAAGAACAAATAAAAATTCCAGCCGACGACAATGTGGCTGTGTGCCTTGTGTGGTGCAGTCTTGGTGAATGGTGTGCGTATATGCGGGAATAGCATTGAGTACATTTTGGCGCCATTCCGGTAACTTCAAAATTATCTACACACAACACACACGAGCCAACTTTCTTGATAAATTAATGGCACTTGTGAATTGAATCAAGCAGAAGAGGACAGTTTTTTCGACAGTCGACAGGAACCCCCTGCAGAAGAAGATGGAGGCCATCGTGGCAAATGTCGAAGGCGTTAAGTTCGACATCGAAGTTGCCCTTGAGCAGCAACTGGGCGCTGTTTCCTTACCGTTTCCTCAGATGGACAGTAAGTCAACGCTTCACACGTCAACTTGGACGAATTCTTCCATTGCAGTAGTACATGAATTTTAACTATGCATTTTTATTTGCCGCAGAGTCGACTTCAGCGATATGCGTCTTCTACATTGAAGGGTCTTGTCAAAAAGGAACGTTATGCCCATTCAGACACATTAGAGAAAATAGAACTGTCGTGTGCAAACATTGGCTGCGGTGAGCGTAAAATTCAAGTTGACAGTAGATGCACTAGCGAAAGGACTTTAAAATAGTATCATGTTTTTACTGAAAATGTTGTATTAACTTTTTCAGAGGGTTATGCAAGAAAGGGGATCAGTGTGAATTTTTGCATGAGTTCGATATGACGAAAATGCCGGAGTGTTACTTTTACACACGATTTAATGCGTGCCACAACAAGGTATGTGTGGACTGTGGACAACTATAGTAATCAGTTTAGTCTTTGTACAGATCTGAGTTTGACTGATCGTCTTTGCAGGAATGTCCCTTCCTTCATATCGATCCGGAAGCTAAGTTGAAGGAATGTCCTTGGTACCAAAGGTAATAAGTTAATCCTCTTCAAAGTTGAACTGAAAAGGAGTTGATGAAAATTCCAGCGAATCTATACAATAATTCTTTTAATATTTCCAGAGGATTTTGCAGACACGGTCCGAATTGTCGCCACCGTCACGTTCGTAAAGTCTTGTGTTTGAATTACTTGGCCGGCTTTTGTCCGGATGGCCCGGAATGCAAATTCGTTCAGTGAGTAAAAACGAAGTGTTCAAACTAACTTTAAGTGTCATAAAGTTGTAACAACTCTGTTTGTTTCTTGCAGTGCTCGTTTCGACCTTCCAGTTGTCGACGAATTGGCAGTAAAGGCCAGGAAAGCTGGGATCATCTGCCACGTGTGCGGTGAAGCCGGACACAAATCATTCCAGTGTCCAAAGAATCCTGAAGTCATTGCTCAGGCCAACGCAAACGCTGACCACCATCAAGACAATGAAAGTGAACACCACGGACATCGCCGTTACGATCAGCAGCAGAACCAACAACCATACCAGTTTCACCCTCGACCTCCTTTCAGACAACACCACAATCCACATCACCACAGGGACGATGGGGATCGTGGCAGTGCAGGAGGACCCCCAGGGCCTCGCCGGGCTTTGGAAGACGTCGTCTGTTATAAGGTACGACATCATTCCCTTCTCACTCTCATATTTACGTCTACCCAGATTAATAACAAACTTTCTGTCCCTGTTTCAGTGCGGGTACAAAGGCCACTACGCCAACAAATGTACGAAAGGCCACTTGGCCTTCCTCTCCCACAAGGCAGGAGGTGTTCGTGATCCAAGCAGAAACTGATCAAAACCAAACTGCATTCTCTCATAACTTTATTCATTATCACGCGAATACAAAAGAGTTTAACAAGTCTACTACTCTTCTATTTATAGTGTACTCTAAGATCTATAAGCCATTAAAGAGGACTTAAAGTCTAAACCGAATTTAAGTGAGAAAGTCATCATCATGTTGATGACGACCATCATCCTTTCTTCTCCCACAGAAACAGCAGAAACAAAGAATGCAAAACAGCGAAGTGGCCAAAGCCAGCCCCCCTCCGAACACACTAGCCGTCACCCACGAGAAGTTGAATCGATAATTGAGCACTACGAATTGGTTTTCTCCTCCTCCATCCCTCCCAACACCTTTGCAAACCACCTCGCTTTCATCCCCAGCCCCTTCAGTATTGTTGGGACAGTTTTTGATCCCATTGCACAGCAAATCTCTCTCGATACAGATATCCGTTCCAGGACATAAATATCCTGGACATCCACCTCGCACAGCTTCGCTCTTCGTCCCATCTAATCTCGTTAATTCCGTCCAACTAATGACAAAGTTAAGCTTGGACGCCGTCGAAGCCTCCAACCTTATCGTTATCCCCCCTTTCAGCTTATCCGCCGAGATAATTGGCAGCTGAGAACTAATCTCTGTCTTCCTGTCCCCTACATTTGAATCTCCACAAAGAGTGAGCAAAGGTGAGTTATGCTTATTGGCACTTGGAACATGGAGTTCCAATTTCGCATCTCCACACGACTTGGAAGAAGTTGAGAACACGAGTTTCTCCAAGTTGATCCAAAGGTCTTTCCCCGGATGAACTGACAACTCCCACAGGCAATGCACAGGCTGTTCCTTCAACTGCGGGTTGTAGAAATAAGGGAACCTCAGCTTGCCATCTGAACTTGGTCCGAGTCGCGTAGCCCCACAAAGTGGCCCATGAATAAATCTATACGATCCTTCAAAGATGGGCACAGGAGACTTGAAGTAATTCGCAACTGCGTGTCTCCCATCAACTGCCAAGCTTACTGACGCCGAAGTATCCACAGACGTCAGCGTAATTGGATACGAAAATGAGTTGATGTTATCCTTGCACACGCAAATCGTCCGGTTTCCTCCATCGCTAAGAATGAGTTTGTCGGTTCGGTCAGTCAAGCAGGAAGTGCAGGGATACTGATTAAACTTGAAGTTGATATTGGCAATACGAATGAGGACACGAGCGAAAAGACGCTTCACAGATTCAAACTTGAAAGTGCAAATGACATTCTCTCCCTTGTAGATGAGTGTGTTGAGAGGAGACCCGAATCGTCCTTCGGTTCTTCCTCCAGGACCCCAAGGGACAAATACTTCGTCACACAACGAGCCTTTCTCAGCCACTCCGTACTTCGAGTTGTTGAAGAAATCATACGTCGACCAGTAGTACAAAGAGCTTCCCTCGTAACTCCCCGTCTTCGATTCGAAAACAACCAGCAACGCATTGGAAGTTGAGACAAAGTCGACTTTCTCCAGAGCTCGTGAAGTGTCGCAGAATGTCTTAATAATCTTTGAGTCGTCTTGGTGGTCAGAGTCGAAAATAGTGAGAGACTCTGCACAGTCAGAGTCGACCTTGTCGATGGGAGCAGAAACCTTGTCGATGCGGAAGGAGGGGAATTCGAGGCGAACAATCTCGTTGGGATTTCCCTTCATGAGATAAGAACACCGAGTTTTCGGAGGATACCAATGAGACACAGACCAGAAGAGGCCCTGCTTCTCCCCACGACGCTGCAGGTCTTCGCTCGTAAACACCCATGCACAGGAGCCGTTAGACTCGCCCAGCATTTCAGAATGGCCTGGCCAATGGCCAACGGCGAAGTGGAAACCGGTGTTGGATGACAATGGACCTGCAGGAGTTGTGATGAACTGCAGGAAACAAAAACATCGCGTAATCAAGAACAGCAGCCCATTTTTATTTCTGTAGAATGTAGCCAGTCGTCCTTGCGTACCTCAACGAAGATGTCAGATCCAGTTCCAATGAGAGAAACAGGGAACTTCCCAATTCCACAGAAGATTCCAATGAGCGGACTCTTATCATCCTTTCCATCGTAGACCTTCAAGTGATCTCCTCCCACACATTCATTCGAGATGGGCTTCACAGGACATTCAATGAGGTTGTCGCATGGAACTCCTCCCACGGAGAACTCTTCATTCTCCATGTGCAGTTTGATGAATGGAAGACGTGTGTTAATCATAAACCTGCACCGGAGATTCCTTGGGTAAATGCCAGGATATCCTGGACTCTGGACGTAACACGTCTGGAGTCGGCAATCTCTAAAAACCCTGTCGCAGTATGTTCCGGGCATCAGTTCTCCTCTCCGGTTCGGGTACAACTCGGGATGCTGCCCGTACCGAAGATACACATTATGCTGCTGTTCAGCTCTCAAGTCAAATCGGAAGTAGACTTGGGACGTTAGATTTTCAGCGTAGAAAATGAGTTTAACGTGAGAAGTCTCAGAGATGAAAGTAGTTTCCGTCTCAATTTCCCCACAAAAGTAGCCCCCTGCATTTGCCCGAGCGACGCTTTTCCCTTGTGGATCTCCGTCTAAAATCTACACAGGAGGAATTGTCACACTTTGACACACCGAACAACCCGAATTACCCGACATCAAGCCTACCTGGAAGTAGCCACCCTCGCAATGAGTCGAATTGACTAGTCTCCCGACTTTAAAAGTTGAGAAACGGACACGAAGAATCCAATCTCGACTTGTGGAAGGAGGAAACGGCCTCACGCGATAATGGCACAGCACCGACTTCCCAGCATTTGCGGGAATGACTGCAGGAGACGTCACGACATCGTAGATCCCCACTGTCTTATTGCATTGGTCTCCACCTGTCAGCAAGGCTCTCTACAGTTCCATCCTTATGAATTCATACGCAATGCAACTTAAGTAAGCAGGACTTACTGGAAGGTCTCATCTGCTCTGCAGACACTCCCACGAGAACCCACAAAACCACCCCCACCACACCAAACACCCCAATTCTTTCGACCACCTCCCTCATCTTCCTCACTCTCTCAACCACAACAACAACCTACTTATGCCTACCTAAAAGGTACCACCACCACCATACCCACTGCCTCCCGGAAAGAATCCGGACCAGAGTCAAGAAGAGAAAGTTGAGAAAGTGAAAATCATGCGCGAGCGAATCTTTGTCTCTGAATATTTCATTTTATTCTCAAAAAAAGACAGGATAGACATCTAAAAAGTAGGTAAAATATGATACACCACTACGCCTCTCTCCTGCTGACTACCACGGCTACCCTCATAGCTTCACCCGCTTCGCAGGGTCCTCTTCTCCTTCTTCTGCAGGACGTTTGTTACCTCCAGCCATCCCTCCGGCTCCTCCATTATTGTTACAACCCACGTTAGATCGCTCCAGGGCTTCCGTTATCAACCGCTTCATCGTGTATGATTGGTAGGGAGAAGACTCATCAGCCTCCGCAGCACTGCAAACAAACACACAAACAGATTGCGTTAACACACTTGCTTTCTTTATGAATGAATAACTTTATTCTTTTGATCTTTCAACTTACTTGCTACCACCGGAACTTCTCACTATGATTTGTTGCTGTTGCTGAGGCTGCTGCTGCTGCTGTTGAAGGTCCACACTCGGTATCATCTCACCTCGCTGGAGCAGTACTATTTGGCCAACTGCAATTGTTTAAATAAATATTTCATGAGTTAATAATTATAAACAACTAAGATCGACCAGGCAGATAAAAATAACCTTCAAAGGATACTTATAGGGCAACAAGCTCTTTGAAAACTAAATATTGACACTGTACTTCTTTGACTTGGATCATTTTCATTATAACTTTTCTGACAAAATTAAACTTAGGTTTGAGCATACTTAAAACAAACACAAAGCCGTAAATACGCGACCTTTTCTTTATCAATCTTCTTAAAAGATATTAATAAAGTTAGAGTCAAACTGCTAACTACTGTTACACTGCTAGAAGTCAACTGAATACTCTTCACGTGAGTTTGCAATGGGGGCCTCAATATTTTTGGTACCACGCGAGTCTCGAGACCTAAAGGAAGTTGAGACGCTGACAAGATAGGGAGGCGTCTCCGTCGAGTGATTTGTCACTTGTCAATTTGTCGATGACTCACTCGTACACTAGTAGTCACAAAGAATAAACTCGCATATCACTCAATAAGCATAAACCTTCGACCTCTGCAAGCGAATAGAAACTTATATCATTTGTCCTTATCCACTATCATCATTAACACAACGTTAATCATTTTCTTAGAAACCGTGAAACCGAGATTTCGGAGTTTTCTTTGTGTCAAATAGTTAGTGTGCATGAGTGAAGAGAAGAGACAAATTCACAGAGGGTGCATGCAGAGCAAGTGTCCAGAATTATTCCGACTCTTTCATTAAGTCATTTTTTGAGGTCTACACTCAGCAATCAATCCTGACAGATAAGTGATTACACATCCCTAGGCTTTAACAGGACACTATATAAGACGACTATGAGCGCTTCAAAACGTGTCTGAATCTTGAATGTTTACAGCTATTCGTCTTTTGACATCTACTTATTATTGCATCATCAATAGTGCAACAGTGTAGAGTGCTGCAAACAGGGGCCCTTTACAATGGTTAAAGGTTTGCAAAAACCCCTCTCATGTGCAGGCCTAGGACGCGACCTTTTAAACAACTCAAACTCAAACCACTTCCTCTATGCATCTTCTCAGTCAGCTGTCCATACACTAGAGATATGTTCTAAATTAGTTGTTAGTGAACTTAAGCCCGTAAACTAGCATTGTTTGTGGAAGTGGTGAATGATCGACTCTACGTATCTAATATTCGAATACAACGTGAAGCACAACGCTTACGCACTGCTCAGCGTTCCAGACAACACAGATGCGCTCCTGCTACTGGGTAAGTAAACATCTTTTGAAAAAATACTCTGCGCTTACTATCAGCTAATTATATAGGCTCTTCAGAAGTTACAACATTTTGACCTTGTCCTGTTCCCGTTTATAACCACAGATAGGAATTTATACTTGGTTTTTATTTATACGCTACCTTCAGCTTCCTGAATCCTGGAGCCTTTGTTTTTTCGTAGGACAATGACTCAATTCTTGATTTAAATATTCAAAAATCCAAGAGGTCAAGATTAAAATTTCTTCGCAAGTTCAAAAATTTTGAAGTTTATACCTCAGAAGCTCTAACTTTATACTTACGTTACATATGTATTAACTTTCGGGAACCGGAAATCGGTATACAATAACAATAATATGTTTTACACACCCCATGTTGTACTGGCGCATGATAAGTAATTTTTGTATTTGCTACAAAATAAGATCAGAACTAACCAAATACCAGAATTTCAAACCGTATTATAACACTGACTAAAAGTTCCACATCCCGCAATATAACTGTCCCCTCAAGCTTTGAACTTCAGCGACATCAGCGCAGCGAACTGCTTAAGAGAAAACTTACATCGCGAATGATGGAAATTTCTGAGGTAGTTCATGAAATAATTACTTCACAAACTACCTCAGAAATTATTTATGAAGGAATTATAAGCAATCTCAAAGTAATTTTTTTCGCACTATTTCACCATATCGCTCGAGTGTGCTTAGAAAGGTCCTACTAACGCACCCGTTTTCTTCAAATTACCAGAGAAAAATTCCTAGACTATCAAACCAATACAGTTACTCTCAAGCCTAACACTAAACTTGAAAATCCATGTAAGTTGGGTCCGTGTGCATCGTTTTCAATGATTCAATTTTTAACTTTTAACAGCTCAGTTCGCTCCCTGACTATAATAAAGGTAGGTACAACGAGAAATAGAAGAAGCTAACCTCCTGGAGGAACGGATGGCGGAGTTCCGGGAGCAAAGATGACGGACTTGCTCCCATCACTTCCGTTGAGGGTGATGGTCGACTGGCCTGTAGGGGACGACCCGAATCCACTGAGCAGCACCTTCGCCTCTGCTGAGAAAGCGAATCATTCACAGCAACCAATTAGGTAAGGAGTCATTAAGAGTAATTCTTAAAGTTAAATTAGCTATGACATACGTTTGGGCGAAGGAGGAGCGGAGATGGTGGTGGGTTGGTGGGGTGGAGGTGGAGGAGCTAACGGTGGAGGGGGCGTACTCTCATACTCCCCAGGAATCGGCGAGCCTTCCCGCGATAAACAATCCGGTGTCGCAAGTCCTCCCATGTGTGTCGGAGATGCAGGGGCGCTCCTGGTAATTAATGAATACAGTGTACAGTATACAGATTGCATACACAATTCCAAATCCCAGATTCAGAAAAAGTATAAATAATATTTTTTTCCTTCAAAAATAGGAAGGGCTCTAACCTGGATGAGAGAGCGTAAGGGGCCCTGAAACAAGGAACACCACGTTGCCTCCTCCTTCTGAAAGCCTGGTCAATCAGTTTAGCCTCCGACTGCGGGTCGATTCTCCAAAAACTGCCTTTGCCCGGCTCCTCTTGAGAACGAGGCACTTTGATGAAGTACCGGTTGAGAGACAAGTTGTGTCGAATTGAGTTCTACACAAAAGTAAGTCAATTACCACACAAGAATTCATAACTCCACGTAAAGTACTCGCAAAACGTGTTCGGTTCTTTATCCCCCTTCCTAATCTCCATAAAGGTTTTTTACCTGAGGACCCATGTTAGAATGCACGGGCACTGCTAATTTAGGGAATCATTTTGGTGTTTGGGGATTAGGAAGGAGAACAAAAGGCCTAGCGAGCATAGTACTGCGAGCGTTATACATAAAGGAGCAAATGCTATCTAGTTTAATTATCTCAACTTTTGACCTCGAATTCGAATCCTTAACTTATAGGCTATTTATGATTCAGTCTGAACTGCAAGTGCTTCGAAACTGAATTAAAAACAGACTAAATAAGAGTTCGAGTTTAAGGTCCAAACTTGAGACTTATTTCCCATTCCGGATTGCTTACCTGCCAGCCCTTATCGGCCGTTCTATAGTAAGGGTAGTTCTTTGTGATGTACGAATAAATTCCACTCAGAGTTAACTGATGGTCAGACGTGGACGCGATCGCCTGCACGATCAACTGCGCATAACTAAACGGTGGTTTTCCATCTTCCTGTTCAGATTTCGAGGAATGGCCTCCGCCACTCTCGCCGTCGCTCATTTGTAAAGAAGACCCTCCTCCCACCGGTGGGTGCAGAGTGTGTGACCGAGACGCTGCAGCGTGGAAAGCTAATTGCAAGTCAGACGCCAGCGCCGCTGCGTGATGATGCCCGCTTCCAGGTCCCCGCCGTCCTTGCCCGTGGTTATGATAACTTCCCTGGTGATGCGTAGATGAGGATGCACCTGGACTTGCTGGACAACTATTGGGTACACTAATGAAAGAAACAAAGAAAACCCCTTCTTATTCCTCCGTCACCTCAACCAACGTTATTTAAATGGACAAATACCCAAATATGCCTTTGTTTACTATTTCTTTGTTGTTGTTGTTTACCTGATAGTTCCGGTAGGCGAAGGAAAGTCCTGATGCAACGAAGGAACTCCCATCCCCCCATGAGGAGGAAACTGCCTCTCCACCAAAGGAATATTGATCTTGAGCTGATGCGCGTGTTGTTCTTGAATCGCTGCAACTTCTCTATCCTCTTCATCAACGTCATCAACCAAACTCTCAAACCAAACACGGAAATTAGTCGAAGGAAACCGAAACGTACACTTCCTTTCCAGCGGTCGCGGCAACGGTCCCTTTCTATAAAACGTCCCATCAATAAACACGCCGTTCTTCCCCAAACACGACAACCAGAAGTTATTCTGCTCGTATCGTATTTCTATGTGTCGGCGTGAGATAAAAGAAGAGTTCCCCATCGAAACATCCACCGTCCCTGATGAAGAATTCCTTCCAATTGTAACCTTCCTTGTTCGAATGAGATACTCAAAGTCCCTCGTCTCCAGCCTCGCTATAGGAGGAGTGTCCAACATCATGGAGGACTTTGTTTTCGACGACGACTTCAAAGCTAAGAGTGCTAATGCGTCCGACTCCAGTGAGCCTGGGGAGCCCCCACTCAGCTGCGTCTGGCTCGTGTTACTCATTCCTACAGAACAAAAACACCCCCACTTAATCCCAACAGGCCACAACAATCAGTCACCCCTCAAACACAAATCTCACCTCAGTTTTCAAACGGCGGACGATGTTTGTTATTTATTTATTTTGGGCATGGACATGCAGCACAGCGGAGAACAACACACACTTTTGTTCCCTCCGACTGCGTCTGCGCAGAGAAGGGCTGTCCACACACCACACACGGCGTGCTCCTCCACTCAGCCACACACACGCCTCCTTCCCTCCACACTACCTACGCGTTGTTGTTTACCTTCGCCACAGCATCACAAACACACACACACACACTGCACTCCCGTAAGGCGTCCATTCATAAAAAACAAAGGGTCCATTGAGAAACCCACTAGTACCTCTGAGTCCTTCCTACAAGTACCTCTCATACTACCCATCCATTGTTGACACTCTCGCTTATCAATGTGCCTTCCTTTCGCTTCCCTCTATTTATAATATATTATGGAAATAAACAAACGTATTTAAATCATGACCACAGGTGAGGAAGGAGTTCAGTTTTCAGTATGTATTATGCCGAGTCATCATGAATGAAACATTTATTTTAATGAGGCTGGACAAAAGGGAGGGAAGGGGGCGAAAGTCGAAGGTTGGAAATGTTGGAATTCGATGGAGGAGGTTGTTCTTGTATTCTTGTTGTTAGCTGTTGGGGCTTTCGGGGTGGAAGATAAATGGATGTAGGCGTGTTTTCGACGAAGTAAACATTCTGCAGTGTGTGGACAACCCATATCCTCTGAACGGGGCCAATCCAGACAAACAAACAACATGGCAAAAAAATCCAGGTCAATGTCACAAAAAATTACGCACGTTTTGCGAATTCAGTCACCCACTCTGTCCGGATGGTGGTGCTTCTCTCGAATTCTTCTCCCTCATCCTGGAAACATGGGTGTATAATTAGATGCTCACACTTCAAACTGTGTGGAGCTTCGGATTCGGAGATTTTGGAACAAGCTGGAGTAGAAATAACTTTTTTGTTTATTATTGGGTGAACACGCAATACACACACACGATGCAATAGAAAAGCCCAAAACACGCGAGAACGATAAAATAATGCGATGATAAAGATGATGAGTCAGTTGTTCAGTAGTTGAAGTCAAACAGATCATTCGGGTGCGAAGACGACGACTCCGTGTTCTTGTTGAACTCGGTGAAGTTGTCGATGTCCATGAGGAAGTCTGAGGAAGGTGAAGGGTGGATTGATGACCCCTCCAGTTTAGACGTTGAGTTGTTGTTCGATGAGGAGAGCAAAGGGTCGAAAGGGTTCTGGTCGAATGCATCCAGCCAGTTCTCAGTCGTTACTGCATTCTCGTTAGCGTCCATATTTAGAATTTCTTCAAAGGTTAATGGAGTTCCTACTGAAACTGGCAAGGACGATTGAGGAGGAGGAGGCTGGTTTGACATGAAATTTGTGTTGGTCCCAAAGTGCTTCTCCAGCTTTGCTAGCTCCAGACTTATTTTTAGAATTTCCTCTTCTTTGCTCGGAGGGTCCATACGATGTCGGAATCCGTTCGATGAAAAGTTTATTTCAGTCGGAAGAGTGACGCTAAAGGTGGAGGGAGGAAGTGGTGGCGGGGGTGGAGGAGGTGGAGGTGGGGGTGGTGGGGGAGATGGGGGGACGGATGTCACCACTGGAGGACTATTTGAATGCGAAGATGACTGAGCCACTCCCGGTAGTTCTAAATCAATAAAAAACACTACATTTATATCATCTGTACCTGAAGTTCATGCGGCAACTTTACAGAGTTTTATTATCAGATGACTTACCACCATTTCTAATGAGTATTTCGAGCACGTCATCCACCATTTGTGACTTGACCTCAGCCACCGGTTGCTAAATAAGCAAATGAATTTATTTTAACACATACACCATAGTATTTAAATTTTAAACCTTAGCCTGCGGGTAATAACAAGCGCTTACCAATTGCTGAGGAGGAGGAGGTTGAGGAGGCGAAGGCTGTTGTTGCTGAAGTTGCTGTTGCTGTTGAAGTTGTATTCTCTGCTGGATACGTTGTTGAATGACAGCCTTAGAATCCGTCTTATTCGACAGATTAAGTCGTTCTAAAAGTTGAGACTTAGACCCACTCACAGGCAAACTTCTTTTCTTCAACTCTGCCTTCAATTCGTTCACCTTCCAGTCTTTTTTCACTCTCTCCGACGACTCTTCAGCTGGTGCTGGAGGCGACCCGTTTCCAACAGTTGAAACTCCACCTCCGACCAAAGTTGTAGTCGTTGTAGTGGTAGCGGGTGCCACTGCAGGAAGTAAGATCTTCGGAAACTGAAAAAAAACAAACATTGTCTCATATTTACTTAAATCCGTCCGGAAAACTGTCGAATTCCATCAGTCCTGAACAGTACATACCCTATGTTGCCACTCCAACTGCCACTGAAGAAACAATTGCTGTTGTTGTAAGAGAAGTTCATAAGACGACTCTGAACTTTCTTTTGCTTGACTCGCCTTCTCCCTTGAATTGGGTGGTCCTTTGTACTCGTGGAATTTGATCATCTTCGGTTTGCACGTTTGCTTCGTTTTAAATTTCTTAACTGACTTTTGCCGTGGGATGATCGGAGTTGGTGTCGTTGAGCCACTAGTGGTCATCAGTCCCCCAGTTACCATCGCTGTCGTTGGAGCAGACTGAATAAACCCATGCCCGATTATAGACACAGGTACTGCGAATATTATCTCCGGTTGAGCGGAGGTCGTCGTGGGAGGCAAGAGAATGGGATGTGAATGCGCTGCTGCTACAGTTGTTGTTGCTGTTACAGTTGGAAGTGGAGGAGGAGATGTTTGTTGCTGCTGCAATACTAATTGCTGATTTATTGAATTGTCCGAACTATTTGAGTCTTCCTCTCCTCCTCCTGCGTTATACTTAGTTGGAAGCGACGGTCCAGGTACGGCTCCTTCACAAGTCGCTTTGAAGTTTACTACACCCTCTAAATAGTCAACAAATCACAGTTATGTCAAATCCAATTCCAAATCAGCATTCTCCTTTTCACTGTGCAGTCAATTGGGCGAATTGGGACTTACCTTTTATTGCTTTTTCGATTTCCTCGTCAGGAGCGTGAAGAATATTCTTCTTGACGAGTTCCAACGGTCCCGGCCTGTGAATGAGATGATCATTAAGCGAATCTGCAAGCCTAGCTCGCTTCAGCATTCGTTGCTTTTCAGCAAGCAATGGAGCCACTCGACTGTCCGTCTCTAAAATAGACAACGAAACCATTCAGAACTTCCTTCTTTCAATATTCATGACCATCTTTCTTTCCACTGGAAATACTTCTGGAGCGTACCTTCTAAGATGTGCTGTCGAACAAGCTCCTGTCTAGAAGGCCTCTGCTGAATCTTCGCCTTTAAAAGATCACTCATCTTCGCTCTCTCCAACTTAACCCGCTGACACGCAAATGACGGCGGTGTTCCTGGAGCTGAAATTAACCCCAAATTCTAACTCCGTTCCCCTTCAAACAAAAATTTACTCTGTGTGCAAGCTTACAAGGAAGAATTCCCTGTTCTTGCAACTGTCCTATAGGCCTCCTCATCTGCAGCTTCAGTTTCAACGCTAAAAATATTAAAATCCATCATATCAGCATCACTTTATGTGCTCTGATAAGCACTGCGATGTTGACCTTTCAAGCTGAAAATTGAATACTCACACTCTTTGTTGCGGTCAAGACACGGCCTAAGCGGAGATTCGTCGACTTCGACATTCATCATTAGCCGGGACTCCTCGGCGACCGTTCCTCCCCCTCCCCCTGCCGCTGACCGATCGTCATCCTCCTCCATCCTGCGGCAAAGTGAGCAGGTCCTTTTCAAAATAGAAGTCCTTCCGTGTCCTCCTTACATGGAGTACACGACTTTCAAACTCCCCGCCTCTTGCGTGGGTGTGTGAGGGGTGAACTGAAACACAAACAAATCCTCCTCTAACACTTCGTGTGTGTGTGTTCTGTTTGCGTATCAGCGTAATTCACACACTATCATCAACTCCCCACCTATTGTGTCCTTCGCTAGCCACCCACGGTGTTTTTTACTTTTTACATGCAAATCTCAACACACTATCTATTGCAAACCAGTATACCAGCAAACAGCTTTACTATGGTCAAATATGCAAATATGCAAATTACTTGACACACACCTTAATCCACAAAAAATCTTTCGAGTAGTAACAAACGATAATGTTTTTTTATTTTCAGAGAATAGTAGGAGTGACACCAAAAACCACGACCAGAAGATTCATGACGGTTGAGACAACAAATATAACAACACAACAAATAATATGATAAAACAACGATTAACAAAGAGTAGAAGTAGTAATAATAATTGAGTTAATTTGATTTGTTTTTAGCGACCCCTCAGTAAGAACTTAAGAAGATTAGATTACAACTCATCCTTCTTTGGTGCATCGTCGTCTTCGTCCTCCTCCTCTCCCTGGTCTGGACCTGCCTGGCCGTATGACCCGTCAGTCTCGAGGAATTTGGTGAGGCCTTCGAGGGTCCTCTCTCCGTTGTACTCGACCACTTTGTTGTCTCCCTTCTTGTAAAGCTTAATCGTTGGGAACGAGTTGATCTTTGTGTGCTCTAACTCGTTGACTGTTGCGTCCATCTTGGCTACGACCACTGAGTTATCATCGGCAAACTTCTCACCCAACTGCAATGAGCAAATAAAAATCCAAAGTTAGCATATGGAATGGTTGCATTGTTACATTGTTTGAAAGTCTACATGTCATAGGCCTTTTCATACCTTGTCATAGATGGGAGCGAGCTGCTTGCAATGCCCACACCATGGAGCGTAGAATTCAACAAGAACATTCTTCTCACTGTCCATTGCAACTGTGTCGAAGTTAGAGGCAACCAAAGTTTTGACGGGGGTCTTGTCCCAGTCTTCTGGCAATTCTTGGCTCAACAGATGTTGCTACAATAAAATAACACATGAATAAATACCGCTATTTTGAACAGGATCAATATAGTTTTAGCTGTAGCAATAATCATAATAATGCTACTTACTTTGAGTTTCCCATCGAGGAATTCATTGACGAAAGATCTCATTTCAGATTCTGAGCCAAGAACGTCCTTCTCTGGCTTGTACTTGGCCATCTCGTCAGCGAGTTTGATGAGTCTTGCAGCAGGTACTTCTTCCTTCTTCATGCCGAAGAATTCCAAGATCCTTCCGTGGTCTTCATCGTCAGTGTTGATGGAAACGAAAAGAACTCGGTCCTTCAATTCCTTGGCCAATGGCTTGTGGGTGTCGAGGTACTTGTCGTATTGTCCGGCTTCTTTAGACAAGAACATAAGCACGTGCGACCTGATCTCTCCTCCGAAAACTTTTTGTGCGGTGTCGTGGTTGAAATCAACGATGAGTGGAAGACTCTCTGCCTTGACGAATTTAGTGATAGCCTCTTCAGTAAGTCCAGATGTGAGCTTAGCTGGACCATCATCGAAGTTCTTGAAAACAATCACAGCTTCTCCATCAACCTTCTGGTCCTTCACCAAGGCCTTGTCCAAAACGATGACGAATGGGAAATCATCAACACCATCAGCCACCTTCAAGAACTCCTTGGCAGCATCGGACTCAGCGCTCTATAAAATAAGCCCACACATCACATTAATTTTATCCCATCCGAACCGAATGTAACTCTTGCAACAAGTTGCAGAGAAAAATGAACCATTCAACTTACATCAAAGACACCAACGATAGAAACATCCTTCTCCTTGAGGAAGGTATCGAGGTCATCCTGAGCAGTGATAGTTCTGGCAGCAGGTCCAGTTTTCTTCTCAATCCAGTTGACAATCTCATCAGCCGTCCTTCCTCCAGAGTAATCAATGACCTTTCCGTTCCTGTAGAACTTCAGTGTTGGATACCCTCGAACAGCGTTCTCCTCCGCCAATTCGGACTCCTCGGTGGCATCAACCTTTCCTAATCTCACTTGATCATTGGATGCCAATTTTGCTGCAGCCTTCACAAATTCAGGGGCAAGGGCTTTGCAGTGACCGCACCATGGGGCATCTGAAAACCACACAATCAATCACATAAATACAACCACTCCCCTTCCAAATTCAAAAATGAAAATCGGAAAATGAAAAATGGAAAACCAACTTACAAAATTCGACGAGAAGGAAGGGATACGTTTCAACAGCTTTTTGATAATTGCCTTTTGTGAGAACAAGGACGCCCTCGTCAGTCTTGATATCGTCGTCAGCGAGGACGAGAAGCGAAGATGACAGCGCTGCTAACAGCGCTACAGATAACACAACGCGCATCGTTTGGAATGTTCGAAACCTGCGACGACGACGAAAAGGTGAGAACGAGATGGAAGATGAAGCTAAAGTGAAGTGTCCGTCAGACTGCCGGGGTTAACAACTCCTGTCAAAAACCACTTCAACACTGACTAACTCGTCCGGTAAACCAAGGCCGGCTTTACTTTGTCTCGTGCCGACCATTCCTGTGGTTGTGAGAATGCGGGGCGGCTTCAGCTCAGTCGGTTGGAGGATAGCCGACCCCGTTTACCGGGCAGTTGTGGCCGGAATGAGTAACACAGGCGAGAAGCTGAGGTTCCACCGTGGAGAGGTGGGATTGGTGGGATGTCTCCATGCTGGCCGATCGCCATTCGCCACCCTCGCCCATGCGCACTCCGACTCCTCCCCACTTTGTTCAACAATCCATCGTCATCACTCATCACAATCGCCTTCTCTCCTTTTTGCTTATCCATGGTCAACTACTCTCGTCTTCCAACTCTTCTTCTTCTTCTTCTTCTTCCACATCCTCCACTTTTTTGGGGACCTCTACCATTCAACCCTACTCCCTACTTACTTCATCTTCATTTCCACGAAATAAAAAGATGCTTTTAATGCAAATTAGATCTACACATCATCATCAATTCATCGTCATCATTAACCAAGAGCTTTTTTAGGTTTTCTTGCCTCATCTGACAAACAGGATGCTTATCTGTGTGTAGAAGTTAAATATGTGTATGAGTTAAATACACACATTTTCGTTAGCACACGTGTTTTAATGTTTCATCTAGTTTACGTAGAAGTCGACAAGATAGATTATCCACATTTTTTTTGGCAGCCACATTTTTAACCACAACAGAATCAACAGATTGTGTATAGTAAACGCAGATTAGGCTCCTGCAGTATGTAGTAGTATATTATCAAGTTGTTTAATGTTGTGTACGTGCAACTGTTTATTAAGATAGGGTTGGCGTATTATGTCAGTACAGAATACAATGCAGATAATTATATTACGATTTATAATGACTGGCTATTGACTATTCTAAATGACAGCTTCCACGGCTCTCAATATGACTCGATGAGTCTTTAACAGAGGAAATGAGTATTTAATGGGAATGGGAATCGAATGCGGCATTTAATGAATTGATAATGAAGTGATTAATGGTAGCTATTTAGGTTTATGTTGTACACGTCGCCAACCGGCACAAGAACTATGTAAAAAAATACAATAGTGACAATAAATAATAATACTTCTTAGTGCTTAACACTTGAGGTCAACAGTTGCTTCACCATTCTTTACAGTTTACAGGTAGATGATCTAACGTAGATCGTTTGTGAGTTACAGCTTGAATGTAGGTCAGGTTTTGAACTTTTCAGTGTGCATTGAATTGAAGCTATTACGTGTCAATGTGTCACTTTTTATTGGGCGTAAGAGCTTTCTTTTTAAATGCACTGGGACACGTGTCATTGCATAAGCAGTCATTGCACTTAGGGCCCACGGGACTGCAAATTGTCTGACCAAATCCAACAAGTAAATGATTCACTTCTTGCCATAACTCCTTAGGTAACCATCCCTCCAGTTCCTCTCTAGTCTTCTCCACATTGTCAGATCCCGATGACCAACCAAGCCTTCCAGTTATCCGATGAACGTGTGTATCAACCCCTTTTATATTTACAAACCACAAAATCAATTAACATTAACACATGTCTCAACCAACCCCGTAATTTAAAACTCCATCACTACCATCACTCTTACCTATGCCGTCATTAATGCCCCACGCATTAGCAAGACACAAGTATCCCATTTTGTTCCCAACTCCAGGAAGTTTCAACAGATCCTTAATGTTGTTTGGCACATCTCCCTCAAAATCATCCAGAAGCATTTGACTAGCACGCTTTATGTATCCAGCCTTCCGCTTATAAAATCCCACAGGTTTTATCAACTCCGCCAATTTATTCTCCTCCATTTCCACCATTCTTTCCGCTGACACATCCCCATCCGCTTTCAGCCTTTCCATCGCTGCAAATGTCACTTCGTCTTTCGTCTGCGACGACAGCATCAGCGACACCAAACACTGGAATCTCTTAGTCTAGTCACAAAACGCAACGTCTATAACACATTCTCTGACTTCCCAGATCCCACTAGCAATTATAAATTCATGTAAAAAATATTTTTACCTTTTCATCGACACTGTCATCCGAACACTTATCGCACCCCATCGTATCCACAGGCGCTGGGGTATCCTTCCTCATCGCTCGAATCTTCTTCAACGTGTTTTCCCACAACTCAGGTGGAGAAAATTCCAACTTGACGTGGGGTCGACGTCGCTTCGCTCCGCTTGACGCCATTTTGCTCTCAACTTGTAATTCCAACGTTGTCGTTGCTGTTCGGAAAATTCGCAGACGATTGCAGCAGCCTCGTGCTCCTCCTCCAAGTGCAAATGCGTTGAGGAAGTTCATGCGAGTAAACAAAGCGGTGGGGCAGCTTGAGATGTGGCGCGCATTGAAGCAGGTGGTGGTCGCTTATTAATTTATTGATCGTCAACAAGTTTTATCGATAAATATTTTTCTCCTTAGTCTTCATCATAAATATAATCGTCTTTAAGAAGGGTGGAGACGTAGTAGTCGCTAAACACAGCCACTATGGACAAGATAAGTTCCTTTAGTTCCTCCGAATTCGTCATTCTTTCGGGTAACTCACACCCGGAGTTGGCGAATCTCGTGGCCAAGTAAGTGTGCTTGAACTTATAATGCTTCTGATTTTGTAAAAATGGGTAATGGGACTGGGTTTTGATTGCATATTTGTGGCGTAGTCGATTGGGAACAAAGTTGGGGAATTGTGAGGTGTACCACAAGTCAAACAGGGAAACAATGGTGTCCATCCACGACTCTGTACGAGCCAAAGACGTCTATATCATACAAACTGGCGTGGACAATAATTCCATCATGGAAATGCTTATCCTTTCATATGCATGCAAGACTTCGTCTGCTAAGAAAATCGTAGGAGTCGTACCGTACCTTCCTTACTCCAAGCAGTGTGAGTTTTGAGTTTTGAATTTGAAGAGTCTTCGAATTTTGAGTTATAGGATCATGCATTTTCTTTAGGTAAAATGAGGAAACGTGGATGTATCGTTACGAAGCTGTTAGCTAAGATGATGTGCAAAGCTGGGTTCACTCATATCATAACAATGGACCTTCATGCCAAGGAGATACAAGGTTTCTTTGATGTCCCGGTAGATAATTTGAGAGCTAGTCCTTTTCTTCTTCAATATATCCAGGAAACTGTAAGGTCACATTGCTTCCGTTATCTGTTCTTCGCAGACTAAATTAACTTTCTTCATCTCAGATACCGGACTACAAGTCTAGTGTCATTGTAGCGAGGAACCCTGGTTCCGCCAAAAAAGCAACAAGTTACGCGGAAAGACTTCGTGTCGGTATCGCTGTAATTCACGGGGAAGTCAAAGAATCGGAGTCGGATGAAGTTGATGGTCGGTATTCTCCTCCCACTGTGGATGAGCAAAACAATGCAAGCGGTGGATCGAGTGGAGGACATTCTTCTGGTCGTAGAGACACTCTGAAGGGACGTATTATGGACGTAGCTGATACTGTAGTGGGGATGCCTTCAGGAATTCGAAAGGAAAAACCACCTCTCACAGTCGTCGGAGATGTGTCGGGACGAGTTGCTATTATGGTTGACGACATGATTGATGACGCTTCTGCTTTTGTCGCTGCAGCCGAGGCTCTGAAAGAGCGCGGTGCTTCTAGAATCTACGTCCTCTGTAATTGATTTTTATCATTCGACAAATTATTTGGATTTTATATCTCTCTAACTCTATGTTTCTATGTATCGTTGTATCTGTGCAGGCACTCACGGGCTGATGTCAAGTGACGCCCCAACACTCCTGGAGAATTCACCTGTAGATGAAGTTGTGGTCACGAACACCGTGCCCCATGACATCCAGAAACTTCAATGTGTCAAAATAAAAACCGTGGACATATCGATCCTCTTGAGTGAGGCTATTCGTCGAATTCACCATTCCGAAAGTATGAGCTTCTTGTTTAAAAATGTCACTCAGGAGGATTAGACGATCAGAGTGAGAGGATGAAACAGCTGGAAGAATAGCTACTTCTGGAATTCTGGAGAAGTTAACCAACACTGGAGAGTCTGGATGCATTTATTTAACTCGATTTTCTGTTTTCTGGTGTCCCATCATGAAGGTGAAGTTGTTAGTAAAACTACCGAATGTAATAAATTATTATATTATTTGGCGTTCATCAAACGTGTTTAACGTCTTGTTCTTCTATAAAGAACTTCGTTTCTTGTTCCTCGGGACTAGCTAGCTCACTAGAAGATAGGGGTGGAGAGGATCGAGGAGTTCTTCGTATGTCCTGTAAGGGAATGGAATGCTGAGGTTGGATTATTTGGTGAGGCACCGCTGTTCCTGGAAGACTTCGACTATTCGACCGTAAACCAGATTGCATTGAAGATGTAGAAGGGGTTAGCTGCTCCGGTTCACACTTCGTCACCAATTGCTGGTCCAACAGACGGCTGATCATATGGAGCTTTCTGTCCCGAGCTTTCTGGCGGCCTTTGAGTAGTCTAAAGGACAATCATAACTATTAATATTTAGTTGAGTCAGCATCGTCAAAACGACACATAACATAACTGGTTTAATAACCAATTTAACATAAAAATTATGCAAACCTTTGTCTAGCAGCCATACAGCGAATATGATCGTCGAATACAAATTTTGCCACAAGAGCCGGCCTTGTTGAATTGGTTACAGGTGAACTCTTTACAGTAATATGCAGGCATCGGGAGTCACTCTGGTCCCCTAGTACTTCAAGATCCTGTGGTCCAGAATAAATACACACAATTAAGCTACTATAATGTTACAATTACAGATATTCTCTCTCATTCGCATCTGACCTGCAAGAATCCGACGAATTTGACGACTCCCCATCCCATACGCTTAAGACTTGGTTCCACTAAAATTATTTGGAATGCATCGACTACCAAAAATCTTCTTAGTTTCGTCCCTCCAGTTACCAGCACTGTACAAGACAGCAAGTCGCTGTTCGCTGAAAGTCCAAAATATTAATTTTTAAAGCTCTACCTAGTGGCATTTACAAAAACTGTAATTGAAGAAAATTATACGTTGAAGCAATTCGGCACTCACTGAGATCTAAATTTTGCTCAAGTTGAACACAAGGACTGGTGAGAGGAAGTAATCTTTCCGACTCTCCCCTCAGCTTCAATGAGAGTTTTCTTAAAATAAAATAGACCCTCATGGATCTGCGACACCTTTCACCCTACACAGACAAACCAGCCACAATTATAATTCGAAGTACATACAAAATGTGCCATAATTACTATTTACACTAAATGAATCCTTACCTCTCCACATGGCATACGTTTATCTAAATGCACGAAGCTCAAAGGACTCCCAACCGGCGGAAGAAGGAAAACACCACTCTCGTTCAGAAATTCGTCTAGTCTATTTTTCAATCTTTCGACTTGTCCATATTCATCCTCAAACACCTCTAGAAACATCTCGTCCGTCTTGAAGTAGTTTTGAAGAGTAAGGATGTTCTCTTCTCTGTGCGATTCTATAGTTGCCAGGTCCAAGTCATCCAACCCACCTTCTCTCATGAATAGAGCATCGATCAGCGATGTGCTCAGTCGCAGTGTACTTACTCTTACGTGCGTATCTGTTAAAATTAAAATGTTCTTGTTCACGACATGTTTAGATGCGGAATAAGTCAAACTTACCAAATTTTACGGCACCCGCAATAACTGAGGTTAATTTTCTCATTAAAACTCTATTAGTAAAAAGCTCCTTCACTTTATCGATATCATGAACATGCTCTGTAATAATTTTCAGCAATTCATAGTTATCACATTTATACATTCGTTACTTGTTTCATTTTTTTAAACGGATTTACTGCTAACGTACGATTATACAGAAGAGCCCAAACAAGGGTCAAAGAGTAGAACGATCCATAGTCATTTTCTGACACATCTATGTGAGAAAGAACGTCGATATCTGTCAGCAGTCGGTCAGCTAGGAGTCGCAACAGTTCCCCATCCGTTACAATAGTGAACACTTGAGATAGTAAGAAGAGAGAAAGAACGCGTGATATTGTCTGTATCAGAGAAACAAAATTTTTGGTTTATTTTGAACTCTGCTTCAAATGCTTGCTTAGTTTGCGTTTGCCTTACATTCGCTCCAGGTGAGAACGCGAGAATATACTTCGGGATAAACAGTCTCGTTAGAAGGTGGTCCCTAAGGACTTGGTTAAGATCAGAGATCTGAAGAAGAAGAATATCGTTGACATAATGAAGGTGATCTAAATGCTCCGCTACCAGGTCATCCAGCCTCATGTGGTCATTTCTAAAAGAATGCAATCCAATAGTTAAGTCCTATTTATTTCAACTTCACCACTGCATAAGATGCGGCAATAATATGAAGCGTTTATCTACACACCCTCTTGTACCACCACTGGCTCCCGAAACCTCTGCAATCTTCTTAACTGCAGCATCTATTTCCAAAACGTGATTCCCAATAAACCAAACTAAATTGGAGAAATAAGGCGCAGCAGTCTTATCCCGGATAAATTGCAACATTGATTTATCATCCACCCTGTAAACGTTTAAAGTTAATGTTCTGACAGCGATGCGGACCATTGACTCGCTGTTATTGAAAAACTTAATAGCTTCAGTGTACAGCGGAAAGTCGTGAGTATGCTGCAATAAATCAATAAAATAGCATTGCACGAAAAAATACAAAAATACAGTTTTTTTTAACTTGTCTTACCTCATTGTAAAAGAAATGGACGGTATGCGGGTTCAGCTTGAGAGAAAGCGTTTTTAGAAACGAAATGTAATATGCCATCACTTCCTCATCAGAAAAGTCGAATTTATGTTCGATAATAGAATTAACGTGATTATTTGATAACAGATAATCTACGGAACACAACACACTTCATTAATAAAATACCTTTCATACCTACATTTCAAAATTCAGCAAAAAATCTTAAAACTTCTTTACTTACAAAGACTAGTTTCATTTCTAATATTCTCAAACAAAATGTTTAACGTCTGGAGTAACTGTACACAAACATATGATCCACATCGCTGCTTCATTATCTCCAAGAAGTACGACAGCATGCTCTTCTCCAAGAAAAAACTAAAGGAACCACCCACCGACCGCATTATAAAATCAAAATACTCCTCATCCTTCAAACCATTTTTAAATTCTTCAGTTACTCACTCAAAAACCGTAGAATCATTTTGATCCCCCCAAATGAGGATTTCTGCGATGGACCTTAACGTTTCCACCAACAGCGACTTATTTTGTTCCGTGACGGTCGTGTTTTTGCTGAGGACTCCGTGGAGGTACCTGCAACAACAACACAACAATGAAATTCCGTTTCAAAGCCTGGAAACACAAAAGTTGACAAACCCACTTGAGATATTCGAGGGAATGAGGGTTCTTAGGTTTCCAAAGTGCAGGTGCATTCTGACCACCCCCACCGCCCCCAAACCAACTGCGACTTCGGAACATCCTCTGCAACATCTTCAACCTTCCCGCCCTCTCCGCGGGGTACAGTGAGACTTGTCATTCTCACCTTGCCCCCACCCAGGAAGTCACTCTCGCTCGCAGCTCTCTCGTCTCTCTCTCACCCAAACACTCTCGTCAGGAAATCCTCATCCATCCACTCGTAACAATAATTGATCTTCATCACGTCATCTTCCTACTAGTCTTTGTCTCATCACATGCAGGAAGCAATCTCTACCAACAAACCAACCCCAACACTTAACACAATCAAACATCACATGCATTTTCTCTTTCCAGTTACAACAACAACTTCATAAACCACTAACGTTATAACATAACTATGCACTACCAGTTTTTCTACATATATGATTATCAAATGCAATTTCCAATTTATTAAAATCTCAAATTCCTCAAACCTCAAAGACAAAGTCTGTAAAGCATGTAAATATTTATCAAGCCTCACTCCACTTGGTATGTATGCAAATGCACTAAACATACGTAATAACCGAGCTTAATAATAAAATACGCTTTAAAGTTTAAACTGTTTATTAAAGGGCATTTAAATCCACTTGAAAACTCGGCTGTTTTGCTCGAGTTCGAGAACCCGAAGCATGGTGACTTTTTCAGCTGAATTTTACTGCTCCAATAGACAATAACACAAACTCATGCAACCACATTTGTATTCATGAGTATTCATATTCATATTTCTTGTATTTTCATTCAAGAAACTTCCTCAAAAACACATAACTTCCAACCAAAGTGCAATGCACAACGTACAATGTGTTGTGTTGTAATGTTGTAAAGTCTACTACAAGCACAATAAAGCTGTATAGCATCTGATGAATTAACAGCTACTTAATGTTAATGTTAATACACTAATACTTTATCATAAGCGTGTATATCTTATGGAAATGTCGTAGAGTACCCCAAAAAAGCATGCAAGTCCGTTACAGATCCTTCACAAGTGAATCATTGACCCTAGTGAGTGAGAGTTTCGAAAAATTGAGCAAAAGTAAAAGTGTCGTCTAAAAATAACACCCCCCTCGCATAGTATTACTTAACCTTGACGTAATAGTGCACTACAAGGCAGGAACACACGGCTAAGAGCAAAAGTGAAACTCTCATGAAGCGAAAGTGAGAGTTCGTTTTGTGCTCTGCGATGGTTTCACTTTTAGTCTTAGTTGGTTGGTCCATCCATCCACTCACATTTATTTGTTGATTCACACTCACTCAGTCTTACTTTGTCTCTTGTGGCATGCGAGTTGTTGTTTCCTTGCTAGTTCGCTGATATTCTCTCAACTACTTCACCAGTCTCCGGTTTCCTCATTTAATTAACTAATTATGCCCTGCGTCCACAATGACCAGCAGTCCAACCTACTTCTCTTCCTCCAGCAACAGCAAGACTTCAATGTAAGTTCCCATTCAATTGTATCATTCTGTAAACAATAACAAACATCCCGAGTTTTCCAAGTACGTCTCAGTTTCCCCGACCTCATAACATCCCACCGTCCGAACATTCATTCACAATTTCGCAATAAGTTTCATATTTTTTGCAACTCTCCGCTGGTACTTAAGACGGAGTTCTAGTGTGGTGGTGGTGATGATGGTGTGCGAACTCTCATGGCGGTGGTGGTAGTATAAGCAAAGTAAGGCTCGTCTCAATCCGGCTGACCTTGACAGAGAAAAATGGACCGAAGGTCGCAAAGTAGGAAATGGCACACTCCACAAAAAACTCACTACCACCACACAACAGCTACTAAGCTTACTAAAATACTAAGCCACCACCACTACCCCTACTACTGCAGCATCATGAGAGATTCGCATACTCCCATCAAGTTCTTCATGAATCCATCTTTCAGTTGTTCCTGGCTGTGTTGTCCTTGGACGTGAATTATAAGGAAAACTGCGTCTCATTCTTTCGTTCCAGGCTCAGCAGCAACTCGCACACCAGCATGGAATGGTCAACTCCATGATGAAACAACCCAACAATAAGCCACTTCCATCGTCTCGCTATAAAACCGAACTCTGCAGGTACCAACAACAAAACCATAACGCGATATCCTCCGGTTGTTTTCAAACTACCCGAATTACTCACTCTTAATACTCACACCACGTGGTTGTTTACTTTGCACAGGCCTTTCGAGGAATTCTCCACGTGCAAATACGGGGAGAAGTGTCAGTTCGCCCATGGACTCCATGAACTGAGGACCCTTACACGACACCCCAAGTACAAGACAGAGTTGTGCAGGACATTCCACACCCTCGGCTTGTGCCCTTATGGACACAGATGTCATTTTATTCACAATGAGGCCGAGTACTTTGACGAAGTCATCAAGAGACAGGTTAGGAGAAATCTTTTATTGTTGTGTGTACACACACAGAAAGGTTGTTGCCATTTGAAATTTTATTCACACGCTGTCTTATTGCAGATGATGGCCCTTAAGAACGAAATCAATTCGTCTTCAGCTTCATCATCCCTTCCTGCTTTAGCTACTCCAGGAGGAAGTCTCTCATCCGGAAGCTCTTCCCCCGTTAATACTCACCACCACCACCAAGGAGTGATATCGCCGCAAACTCAGCCTTTCCAGATGTTCCAGCCTTCCAGTCCCCCGCTGATACCGCAACAACTCTTCCAGTCCCTCATGATGGTAGGAACGAATGGCGTTGGAGGTGGCGGACCTCCATCGCCCCCGCAGCTCGTCAGCTCACCTTCTTCCCGACTTCCTGTCTTCTGGAACCTTTCTCCATAACTTATCATTCCTTCTCTCCAACCGTGGTGACGGGCGCTACTCTTCTTATTCACTAATTTAAACCCCCGGGAGTAATAATAACAACGCAGACTCGTTTTTTGTTGTGTATAATTTATATAACAAAGATTTATATATATTTTGTGAAAGTTGCAAATAAAAAGTGAAATCGAGGTCATCCACCGTCACTCACTCACTCACTCATTCACTCACTCTCACTCAGCTTCTACTACTGTACGTTCAACTAAACTAAACTATTCACTCGTTCCCCGATGTCGTGCCTAACTCTGGATTCGAACCACCAGTCATGTTTCCTCCAGGAGGTGATGTCGCCAGACCATTGGCTTGTAGCAATTCTTGGAGCTGTTCCAGAGTCCATGTCGATGTTTCCCCACCCATACCACTTCCCTGTTGTAGTAGCACGTACTGTTGCTCCTCCCCCTGCACACAATCACCAAATATTATGAGTCCATGGTCCAGTTTTTCCAGGAAACAAGTTTCAAGCTTTACCTGTGCTTGTTGGTGAAGAGCGCTGTAAAGGGTTGGATTCGAGTCCGCTGCTTTATCTGCGATGTACACTGCATCCATCTCACTCCCGTTTAATGTTGCTGCTCAAATTAAATCACATAACTTTATGTTATACAACAATTCATGAATGAAATACAGCATCAGTATGTACAACTCATTTAACTCACCTGCAGTGTGGTCAGTAGGGTCTATCGTCATGCGTGCTTGGGACGACTGATCAACGGACAGGAACATGTACGTCAACGTTCCATCAGAGTTCTCTACAGGAACGACATGAACAATTTGTTCCGGTTCCAGAACAGGAGGACCTCCACCAGACGACCCACTTGCAGTTTGAACCTGAACAACGGCAGCTCCTTTCTCCATGTTGTCTTCTACGGTTTCTCCTCCAGACACTATTCCTCCTCCTGGAGAAACGCTTGTGGTAGTTGTAGGCTTAACCGCTGCGGTGGGTCTGGGAGGACGTGGAGACTCTAAGATGTCAGATGATGAGGGCGGTAAGGAGGAAGAGGACGCTGGTGTCGGTGTTGGTGGTTGGGGGGTTTGAGTACCTTCATCTGTTTCTGCCGAAAGCAGAGGAGGTCCTGGAGAAGGTGGTTCAGGATCTGACAGAACTGCTGCAGGTAGTTCCTCCTCAGCACTGTCCGTGTCTTTTGGAGGATCTACCCTCTCTCCCTTTGATTCTTGCGATCTTTCGATCTCTTCTTTTGGCTCTTCTTCTGGTTCGGTGTCGGTTATTGTTGGACTACCCGTTCGCTCCTCATCAATCGATTTTTCTACAACGGCTACTTCTTCCTCAATTTGATTTTCTACCTTATCTTCCTCAATTTTTTCTACTTTATCTTCTGTAATATTCTCTACTTCCATTGCCACACCGTCTTCCTCTTTCTTTACCTCCTCTTCTTCGTCTTTCTCCTCTTCCATCTTGTCCTCCACCTCCTCCTCATTCTTCTGTTCCTCCTCCTTCACCTCATTTAAAGTCTCACTCTCTTTCTTTTCTTCAAGCTCCTTCACGTTGTCATCTTTCACTGTTTTCGTTCTCATGATGACTTCGTCTCTCATCTCTTCATCGCTGCTCACCTCGCTAGACTCTACTTCCTCAACCTTTTCTTCTTCCCTCACCTTTTCTTTTCCTATTTCCTCAACTTCTGGTGGTTTCGTCTGCCTCAGAAGCTCCTCGAACACATCTGCTAACTCTTTCTTTGTTTTCGGCCCTTTCTTACCCGGCGAACCTGCCTCAGCATCCTCTTGCTTAATCAGTGCTCCACTCTTTTCGTCGACACACGAACTCGTACTCGTGTCAAACAACTTTAGCGTAGGTGGGGGCTCTTCACCAAGCACGACTATTTTATCTTCTTCGTCTTCCTCCGCATCACTCCATCCTTCCAAGATCGCCTCTTTCTTAATTGTGTCCGGCACCTTTCCTTCTTTCTTTCCTCCGGATCCCGACGGTCGGCCTCTTTTAGCGGGTGGGTGACTCTTCACTGGAGAAGACGCCTTACGAGGAGATCTTTTTCCAAGCTGTGATGATCCAGCTTTTCGTGGCGTGGAGATCGTAGCAGTGGATGGTGAAGCCGTATGACTTTTCGCGTGTGATTGAAGAGTTCCCATTCTTTCTGTTGAAAAACTACATCCTGCCTTAGGACATGTAAACCTAAAAATTAAAATTAGATCACAGTCAGTTAGTTTAGTAAATCTAACAGTAACTCTTACATATTAACACTCAATCTAAGCCATCGTACCTTGGTCGTGACGAACTTCCCTTCGCAGGCGACGGCGTTGGAGGAGCCTTATTCTGCTGAGGTGTCCTCGCTGCAGGTGCGATGACAATTTGTCCCCTAACTCGCTGTTTCTCCTCAGGCTTTGTAAATAACTCCTTAACTGCAGCCGCTCTTTGCTTCTCGACATTTTTCTTCTCCAACAGATTATCGTACCAAACACTCGTGAGCTCCTTCGACCTCCCCGCAACCTCAGATTCCATTAGAATCACGTCTTTTCTGAACTTTTCTTTGTTTTTCGCTTTCGTCACTTTCTCTTTGTATCAGAAATCAGAACCGTATCAGATTATGCAGTAAACATCTTTCCACACTGCATCAGTGCTTTCTTACCCATTCCCTTTCTGATAAGGTCGCCCTTCTTCTTCTCATCCAAGAGAGCGTGCACCTGCATTTCCGTGTCTTTCTTTATGACGGAGCTGCAATAGGTAAATAAAAACAATTACAAGAGTCCCCATGATAATCAAGCCTATCTTAGCTTACAAAAACTCCTCTTCGAAATACTTCACAATTGCGTGAGGCATAAATCCCTTTGAGGAAGGTACAAAGGCAGCCTTCATCTCGTCAGTGAATGCTCGTCTATCGACGATCTCCCCCGGCCACCAAACACTTCCCAAACGCGCCCACACAAACCTGTTTACTCCTCCCCCTGCACCACCCCCACTAACCCCACTCATTTTACATTCAGTGGTTAACGAGAACGCAAACAAGTTTGTTTCACAGTCAAAACACAAATTCAAAACAAACACTCCCACCAATGTTGTTTGGTTGGTGTTTGCTTATACTCAACAACACACAACAGAGAAGAATCAGAAGAAGGGTACGAAGGTGAACCGAATTGTGTGTGTGTGTTGCATGAATTCAAAAGTGGCGCTGAAGCCACCTCCTCTCTGGGGGACAAGTGCGAGGCAAGGTGAGGCAAAGCAAACAAAATAAAAGCTCAGGTGTGTCGGTGAGTGGAAATGTGAGACGTGGGCAATGAGAGATCTAGATAAACTATATCAAGATCAGTTTATCTAGATCAGTGGACGTGAATCCAATGCATATGTTTCATTTTAAAAAATGCCTACACGGAAAGAAAACTTGACCCGGTTTTTGCACCTTTTCTACTAGCCTCCATCGTCTAGTTTTTACGGTTTTTTCACCGAACTACTGTATGTAGTTGTTTTGATCCCTAACTGAATCGTTGAACTTGAATTTCAACGGGTACGGGTACTAATGCGTGCTGCGAGATCAAAGCTTTAACTGCAATGGATGCCGTATTTTCAAACAAATCTTGACATGCTGTATATATGAAAATAAATAAATAAATTCGACCATTTGAATGTCTACGCAGATAACGGATAAAAGAAATGTAAAATAAAGCTTTTTAATCGATATTTTTATTGAATATATTTATTAACCCAGTTTAAATGAGCAGACAAGTCAGTATAAAGCACCGGAGTAGACGTAGTTCCACAGTGGAAACCAGATGAGAACACTCCTATTAGACGATACCCTGTAGGTGATGCGCAGACCAGTGGTGACCCTGCATCTCGTGGACTCTGCAAACAATCATAATTAAAGCCATGTAGAACATAAGTACACAGTGTGACGTGTGTAGGTGAAAATTGTAAATATTGAATATCGAAAATCTTACAAAGCAAGCTTCGTTAGCAATCTTTCCATAAGCACAGATGATGCCGTTATCAGTGACATCACTGCGAGACACGAAACTCGTGCCGTTCGTTGTTTCATCTTCCAGATTATCACAGTTTGTTTCTAAATATTGCTCTGCTGTGTGCAGGATCCCCGGAACCATTTCTACAACCCAAAAGTATCCATATATTAGTCTCATTCTTAAAGTTATCAAATTCACGTGAAAGTTACAATGTCTCAACTTACCCTGCTGAGAACTCGAGCCTCCTCCTCCAGTGGAGCCTGTTGGATGTGAATACCCTGCAACGAGGCACTCCTCCCCTCCGTGATCTTCATGTTCTCTCTCAGGTAAGCAAACAGTGCAGTACGAAGGAGTCTCCTCATCCAACGGCTTCAACTTCACCAAAGCTAAAACCAACACGAAAATTAACACCTCCACTTGAAAAGTTACACCCTCAAGTAAATCTCCTTCCTTCTGTATGTACTTACCAACATCATTAACCCTCGCTCTGGGTCCGTGATTGAACTCCTCATGAATAATCAGCGATTCCACATCCCTATACACAGCATCCGGGCTCTGTCCCACCACCGGATGCAGCAAATGCTTCGACCCCACAGCAACTCTAAACAACTTGAAATCCTGTCCAAACAGCCGACTAACACATGTCGCTGTTGTCACCACATAGTTGGCATGAACCAAAGCACCAGTACACAAGAAAGCTCCAGGATCTGAGTAAATTCCTCCACCAGTCACAACTCCTCCAGATCTTCGCACCAATGCTGCCATCCAACAAGGATTCACCCCAGTAGGAGGCTTAATCGCTGCAAGTCTCGATGAATTCACTCTCGCCGGACTTCCTTGACACGACGAAAAATTCGCAACAAAAGTACTCGTCGAAGTAGTCATCGTTGTCACCACTTCCTCCTCTACTGAAACCTGTTCTTCATCACTAGCCACCTTCTCCGTTGACTCCACACTTTCCACACTATGCGACCCCGAGCTCACGTCAATTCTAGTCGTGTCTTCTTCCGATGAATCCATCACAACAGTTGTAGTCGACCCATCAGCAGACGTCGTTGTAGGTACGGTAGTTGTCGTAGTAGTCGCCGTATCTGCTTGTAAACATTCCACGTGTATAGAACCTCGCATGCTCCCCAAAATACCCCTGTTTTCAGATCTAACTCACCATTAACAAAAGCACAGCAAACAAAGAACGCTCTGGGAGTAAACGCTTTCCTCAGCCCATCACAATGTCCAGTGTCTGGAATGAATTCCTTGTCCACCGTGCAATCTCCTCCAAGAATGCAATACCCTCCACCTCCCCCACACGTCTTAACTCCCGTTATAACAAAAACCCCTGCAACACAAAACCTCCAGAATGTAAATACACGTGAAACTATCCATACATGATTTCGACACTGTCGACAACAAGCCCTACAAGCTTGTCGAATCTCCTTTTATGAATACCAAGTAATCTCAATTTACCCCACCTTTGTCAACGACAGGAAGAGTAGCAGCGACTAAGCCACCCCCACCTCCCCCCACAAGGACACCCACAACAAAGACACCAAGTGAAAACATCTCAAGGACTCCAGGAGCAGTGAGACGGACGGAGACCAGGAGGAATATTCTAATGAATGATTGTTCTTGTCTCTCGTCTCGATTGTTGCTGAAATGCGAATCTCCTGTGTGACTCTTCACGGTGGATTATTATAACCATCGTTCGTAATCCTGAAGAATGTGGTGAAGGTGGTGGTGGTGGTGGTTTACTCAGTAAACTGTGGTGCCTGCGGGCGGACTCCTCAGCTCCTCAACACAACACACCGGTAGTTCAAGTTCATTTCACACGGTCAATGGCCCACACAGTAGAGAACCCGTTAGTCCTCAAGACGACATGAGAATTACACCATCTCACAGTCCTCCGAAGACATGAAACTTTTCTGCTTCCTCCTCCTCCTCCTCGCCCCCCCTCCCCCCGCCCTCCCCCACGCCAACCTCACCTCCACCCCCACCTCCTCCTCCTCAACCGACAAGGGTCTCGGAAACGACGAACCTCCCACTCTTACAGGCCTCCTCAATGGTAAGTTTGTGTCTCCGTCTATGTCACAAAATAAACATTACGGTTCTTCCGGTCTCAGACGAAAAATGTGAAAAAATTGTGTATCTTTTTCTTCCAGGGTTAATCGATTCTTTTCTCACTCCCGGAGATGAAGATGAACACAAGCACAAGTCTCAGAACGCCACTGATGGGGGTGGGCCTTCACACTCTTCATCCCCAGAGGAAGAAGAAGATGACGAAGACGAAAATGAATCTACTTCGGCAGAATCTTCGGCAGAAGATGTGAAGACGGGTCAGGAAAAACTTAGCTCCTCTGGAGAAAAAGGAGCAAGTAAAGAAGAATCAGGAAAGAGTGCGGTTTGTCCAGGAGCTTGCGTACGCTCGAGATTGACGGAGAACTGTGAAGCAATTTTAAGGACTGAAGGCATTTGTACGAAAGACTTGGAGTGCTGTGTTAGTAAGGAGAAGAATAAGGATAATCCAGACTTGGTGGTAGTTGAGCCAAAGAAAGAGTGCAAAGGAGAGTGTCGAGCTTTTCTCGGACTTTTATTGTGTGATGAAGTGGACAGTGAAGCTTATTGTCCTGAGTCCTATCAAAGTTGTTGTTTGTTACGCCCGAAACCTCCTCCTCCTCCGAGGTTCCAGGACGTTTCGAATGAAAGAAGACCACCGCCACCTCCTCCTACTCCGCAGCAGCCGAGTCAGCCTCCTCCGACAAAGGATCCTCAGCAGCAGCCGCCACCAGTGCAGCAGCCTCCTCCACATCCACCGATGTACATTCCTCCACGACCATGTCCAGCTTACTGCCTTCCTCGTCAATTGTTCGAGTACTGCCGGAGACCCTTGAACTTTCACTGCGGTATAAATGGATTCTGCTGTGAACACGACCTTCGTCCTGTGACTACCACAACTCCTGAACCTGAGCCTGAGGAGCCTGAACGGGATCAAACTCCTCCGAAGGATAAGCAAGCATCCAAAAGGCCTTGTCCGGGTTCCTGTATCTCCGACATACTCGCCTTCACTTGTTTCCGTAAGTTCCTTCGAATTCGTTGAGTGATTATCATGAGTGATTGTAGTTTCTCAATTTTAAAATGATTCTCAATTTTCCAGTAAACGCTGAGATGACCGATGCTTACGCCTGCGCTCCCACCATGAAGTGCTGCGCTCCGAAAACAACTCTCAACACTACAACGACAACAGAGAAGCCATCATTGCAGCATACAACACCAATTTATCGTTTATTACCTCCTCCTCCTCCTCCTCCTCCTTCAACCTTCATACCTCCCACTTCCCTCACTCCAGCACGCTACGTCTGTGGAACCAAAGGACCTCCATTGGGACGCAGAAAGCGAGTCGTGGGAGGTCGAGACTCGTCTCCCGGGGAGTGGTGTTGGCAAGTCGCCCTCATCAATTCTCTCAACCAGTATTTATGTGGAGGTGCCCTCATCGGAACAGAATGGGTGCTTACTGCTGCCCACTGCGTAACAAAGTAAGTTTCTCCACTAACTTGTCCTTAACAGTCAAAATCTCTTGATAACCTGCGTCCTACTTTCCTTGCAGCATTGTTCGTTCAGGCGACGCTATTTACGTCCGAGTGGGTGACCACGACCTCACATCCAAATACGGCTCTCCTGGAGCTCAGACACTCAGAGTAGCCACGACTTACATCCACCACAACCACAACTCCCAAACACTAGACAATGACATAGCGCTGCTGAAATTGCAAGGCAATGTCGCCCTTAAACAGGGAGTGTGTTTGGTGTGTCTTCCCTCCAGAAGTGGGAAGGAAACACCTGGGAAGCGATGCATAGTAACCGGCTACGGCTACATGGGCGAAAGTAAGTTTGGCTAATATATAATTCTAATTTGATCCAGGCAGGCTAATGATGGCTTTCATCATTAACTTCGACTTCCAGGCGGTCCCATTCCCCTGAGAGTGAGGGAAGCCGAACTCCCCATCGTCGGGGAGGACGAATGCATCAATAAAGTCAATGCTGTTACCGAGAAGCGCTTCGTTCTCCCAGCCTCCTCCTTCTGTGCAGGTGGGGAGTTCAAAAACGACGCCTGCCAAGGAGACGGAGGAGGACCCTTAGTTTGTAAGGAACAGGACGGCTACTACGAACTCAGAGGTCTTGTCTCCTGGGGCTTTGGCTGTGGCAGGTTTGTAAAAGCTAAAAAATCTCATCGAAACTTCTCACATGAACAGCTAACCTGAAATGCATTTTGTTCTTATTTTTCAGGCAAGACGTCCCCGGCGTATACGTCAAAGTGTCTTCATTTAACGGGTGGATCAACCAGATAATCTCTGTGAACGGTGGACGCGTCGCGTAGAATATGAAGAATCTAGAATAGAGTAACCGTAGAATATTGTAAGCTAAGTTAGACAGAAAGAAGCGAGAAGACTTGATGATGAGGGGTAGTTGTAGGTGAACAAAGGAGAGGACCTCGTAGGACGCCACCTGCCGACCTGCCCTCCACCACCTCCACCACCACCAGAACCACAATAACATTTTAGGATTCATTTTCTCCCACTGACTTTGTGTGAAAAAATAAATCTTTAACTTGACTATACGCACACACACACACAATCACACACATCAACTCTTTGTCTACTTCTCCAAGGGCCCACAACCTTCCTTATCATGGACACTGTCAACCACCTCCGGTCCTACACTGTCGGCAAGCTTCTTTCCTCCTCCCCTCCTCCCCAACTTCCATCAGCTAACCTCAAAATCAACAAGGCCAACGTCCAGTCACTTGTCGACCAATTTCTCAAGTTCAATCACAACGAGAAGCTTCTTTTCCTTGTCAACATTCAGCATGGGTACTGCAACAGAGTCCTGCATAATTCGTCGACGCTCCCATTTGGCCTCTCCGCTAACGCACTCTCTTTGTCTTTATTTCCTTGCAGGACCGTTCCCGTCGTTGAGTTCTCTCCTCCCTTAATACCAGCTTCGACGGACTCACCTCCTCCCAACAAAACAGAAGACAACAACTCGTCGTCATCTTCGTCGACAACGCCACCCCCAATAATCGCCTTGCCCACAGCCCGTCTCTCACAGACGTGCGATTGGCTGCTCGAAAACTTCACTGCGGATTCTCAAACTGCCCTACCCAAAGAAGAAGTCTACGACTTTTACGTCAAGTCTATTGCTACCAAACCTATTTCCACAGCAGACTTCGGGAAGCTCATGCGTCAAGTGTTTCCCGAAGTTAAAGCACGGAGGCTCGGCCAACGTGGCGCGTCTAAATACTGCTACGCCAATATTCGCAAGCGTTCCGAATACGACTTGGAGAAACCTCGTCTTCTAGAAGTCAAATATACAATCGAATCCGATTACTTGGGTTGGGCTAAATCCAATTTCGGACTGGAGTTCACGAACCTTCCACAACTCCTCGCCTACCTCAAGTGCAACAACTTCAAAAATGTGCTTCTGAGGAAACGACGCAACTCTTCGTTCTCAAACAAACGACCCAACAAGGAGGACAACGAGATCAAAAAATACTTTGATAACAAGCTCCACCAGAATAACGACGAGTTCCCTCAGTTGAGAACACTTCTCAGTTCGTCTTCTGCCAACACAACCAGCAGCAGCACCTCAGAGTTCACTCCAATCTCGAAGAAACGACATTTCTCCAACAATGTCGACCTTCTCTCACGGCCTACTGGACCAAGTGGCCTTGAAACCCTACTGGCGAAAGACAACAGCGACGGAGGGACTAACGGAAGAGGGGGCCCTGGCTCAGGAAACTCCTCTGGAGGAACCATCTCGGGATTCTCAGACGCTTTCCGCTCAGCAAGCGTCCCCATTTTTGACAGGTTCCTCTCATCCTCCGCTGACTCCGGGTATGACTCTGTCCACTCCAACACTCCAGTCGTCCTGGACAATTACAACCCTCTTCTCTCATCCGTGTCCGTACACCAGACGGACGTCTTCGACAACGTCTTTGACCTTGACCTCATCGAGGACCACGGCGAAAACACAAATACCACCGATTACTTCGAGTACTAAACTAAAGTCTATTAGACATCACAAAACTGCGCGTAGCTTTAATCTCCCCTCTCCTTTGTGTGTCTGTAATTATACAAACGGTCTACTAATAAACACGTGTACAGTGAATTCATCTAACTTCTCCGTTAAGTTAATTATTGTTTAATCACAATCGCTTAAAACACACTCCTATTTTAATTTAAAGTATGCTAACTGTTAGGATTCCACTTTTGAGGGAATTCCGGGTGGCATTTTGCTTCCTCCACTTTTCTTCCTTCTTCTTTGACCTCCTCCTCCGGAGTCATCTCCTCCACTGCTGCCTTCACCACTTTCACTCTTCCCTCGAGATCGCCTTCTCCCTCCGACTTTACCAGGCACGACGTCGCCTCCTCCCTCGTTGGAAGACGATGAAGAACTCCTCCGTCTTCCGCGCGTCCTTTCAGCCTTCATCTCCCAAATGAGAGTTTGTCTTTGCAGCACTTCAGGCCATTTTCGACTCCATTCCTCGCCATCTTCGTCGCCCCATTTGAGTTCCCATCCACTTCCTTCCTTCTCCGAGCCCCCAACACGCTCCGCGACTCCCTCAAGAATTTCTGTTACTTCTTCAATAGGAAGTCGCGTCAAAGCCACCATTCTTCTTCTCTCGAGTCGACCTCCTGACCGAAACTCACTTAACTGTACAACAACACATAGAATCCAATTAGAACACCTTAAATGTCACACACATAAAATCTTATTAAATCAAAAGCTTGCTTACTATGGCATCCCTTGCGCGTTGTAGAATCGTTCCTGGAATTCCATTTACATTTGACTTAGCTGCATCAGGATACAACACATCCGAACGAACTACCCAAACTGGAGGACGAAGCAGAGACGCAACAGTCTGCAATGACCTCATAAGCGTCGGTTCATCAACGGACAAGTTCAGTTTATTTTCGACGAACTCCAGTACACCATCATAGGGAAGAACTTTGGCGTTGAGAAAGAGAAGTTTCAACTGCTCCGGGAGAGTTTTAACCGCCTTCATATCTTCAACTGATGGCGTAGGCGCTGCGCTGACAGCAGAATTGTCCTGCTGTCTCTGAAAGAGTGCCGTCAGATATTCTGCCCTCGGAAGAACGTAGAACGGAGATCGGCTGTGATTAGCTCCTTTGCCCAGCCATTCCCCGTCACCTGCGTCGTCATACTGGAGGTCATTCCAAGGCTCATCTTCCTCCTTCTTTCTGGCAGCAAACGAAGACGCTTTAGACGGCTGATTCCCTGCTCCAGGAGTTCGTGCAAACTTGACTGTCACTTTTGAAGGCTCTTCATCCTCCTCTTCGGACTCTCCTCCTTCCCTTGACTTCTTGAACGCTGCTCTCGCCTTTTCTGCTTGATTTAAATGGGGAAACGCCGGAGCCATCGGAAGAAAAGCTTCCATTGGAAGAAATGTCACTGCTCCTCCACGAACAACACCAACAACGTATCGTCCCTGAGCTGTCACCAAAGATCCCACAGTTCCTTCCAATGTTCCCTTATCGATCTCCACACGTTTATCTCTGTGTAAACAAATCAAAACTGATGTTTAATTTTGATTCTTGGAAGTTTCCTCATCGCTAAGTCCTCATGTAATGACTTACGGCGCATAGGCATCCTCATCCAGTCCAATTCCTTCAGCGGCCTCAGCCAAAATAGCACTTGTTTCGGGGTCAAACGTCTCAGCTTCTGTGTCCAATCCGTAGGTCACTTGAAGCCGCCGTGCACTAGGTTTATACTTCACATTCTGAATGTCAAAGTCTGACGTAGGGTAAGTAGCAGGACGCTGGGGAAATTGCAAAACGTACAACAACCCTTCTACTCCCTTGTGAACATACACTGGAATCTGAAACAACGCCAATCAAACATTCAATTTCTTATTTACTTCTTTAAACATGGCGAATTTTTAAGAAATTGACTTACCTCCTTCACAACTCTATCAGGGTCAGCACGTTCATCGTCCATTCTCCAGGTAATAAACAATACTAAATACTTTCGAACTACCACTTAAAATCCTACCACTCACTTTACTACTAGTCGGCTAAGATTACTTTACTACAGACAACGGAGAACAAGGTAAAAAATATTTATAAACTATAAACTATTCTTGAATTGCTTATTGCTTCCCTTTAATTTACACACACAAACACGTGCAGTTTCACAGTCGAGCTAGTCGGGCATTGAATGAATCGAGGAAAAATTGTGTGTTGTTTTCTCAGCTTGCCTGTCACTCACACACACACAAATGCAAAGAGAAAGTCTCGTTTGAGTTTTGTGAATCTCATGCCTCCGTCTCGCTTTCCCCACCCGACTTTTTCCAGCATCTCATCGTCTTAATTCTTCTAATGAAGTCAACAGAATGTCAGGTTAACCAAAACAATAAATAACTAGAACCAGAGACACACATTTTTATTACATATGTATTTATTACTAATTATTATACTGTGAGTAATTTACAACTCCCTTAAGTTTTCATGAACTTCATGATAATGCTAAGTGCTAAGCTTATTCAATCCTTGCGAAAAACTTTTTTAAAACTACTTTCCAAGTACCTCAGCATCTTATTCCCTTTCTTCCTGTACCATAAACCCTTTCCTGCAGCAACCAAAAGTTGCCACTGTTCTCCAGCAAACCCCCAACTGCCTATTAAAATTCCAAGGAGAAAAACGCAAAACACGCTAAGCAAATTCATCAATCGAATCTCTGAATCAGATTCCTTCCATGACTTCGTCCTTTTAATGTGTTTCTCCATTCTTGCGTCCCGTCTACTTGTAAATTGAATAGCCACTGCTTCGTGATGAACCAACAATCCCGTCTCTCTCATCTTTTCAGTCAGCCGCGCGCACCCATTCCTCACTCAGTTGATTTCGAAATACCATAAAGTGCGGAGACGGTTAAAATTCGTCATCAATAATATGACAAAAACTTCCCGAAACCGAAACCTAATAAGACCGACCCATTCTTACTCTCACGCTCTTTCAGTATCCCAACCTTTCCCAAGAAACAGTCTTCATGAATAATTTCATTAACCTTCTCAGTACTCTCGACATCATTCATCTTGGCAAAGTAAAGTTTCATTGATTCGTTTACTCCACCCTGAATCTCGAATGTCCCGTAAGTGAGGATTATAAGGCCTAAAGATCAAGATTTTGTTGTCGTCATTCCGCATTCCCAACTTATTCCCTGCCTTAAAATATTCCATCATCGACATTTTAGGCCTCTGGGGCGGTACCACAAGATTTACCAGTCATGTCTGATTCGTACAGTGCTGACAAAACGAGGACTCTAAAGTTAAACGCTACCCATGCAATTGTCCTTTCGCTTCCAGCTTGCTTAAGAAGTGACCCGAGTGTCAAAAGTGAATATACATATGTGAGATTTATAATTTGGTTATTTGTTAAAGGTTCTATTTATGTTGATAAATGTCATGATTTTGGGGTATTTTGGTCACTGAGTTGGAGAATTGTTCTTTGTAAGATTGTGCGG